>CM033639.1:19152414-19183330 GCA_019453435.1 Rhinogobius similis
TCTAAACCAGGACTAAACCAGGACTAAACCAGGACTAAACCATGTCTAAACCAGGACTAAACCATGTCTAAACCAGGACTAAACCAGGACTAAATCAGGACTAAACCAGGACAAAACCAGGACTAAACCAGGTCTAAACCAGGTCTAAACCAGGACTAAACCAGGACTAAACCATGTCTAAACCAGGACTAAACCAGGGCTAAACCATGTCTAAACCAGGACTAAACCATGTCTAAACCAGGACTAAACCATGTCTAAACCAGGACTAAACCAGGACTAAACCAGGACTAAACCAGGACTAAATCAGGACTAAACCAGGTCTAAACCAGGTCTAAACCAGGGCTAAACCAGGACTAGACCAGGGCTAGACCAGGGCTAAACCTGGACTAAACCTGGACTAAACCTGGACTGAACCAGGGCTGAACCAGGGCTGAACCAGGACTGAACCAGGACTGAACCAGGACTAAACCAGGACTAAACCAGGACTAAACAAAGACTAAACAAAGACTAAACCAGGACTAAACAAAGACTAAACCAGGACTAAACCAGGGCTAAACAAAGACTAAACCAGGGCTAAACAAAGACTAAACCAGGACTAAACAAAGACTAAATCAGGGCTAAAACCTTTCTGGTGGAAGAATGTACATAATGTGCAACATTAGTTATTTTCATTGTTTGGTCATATTTTGGGCCTTTTTTTTTCACAGGACATGTGTTCACAAAATCCCATTGCAATCTTCAAATACTTGCGTTTTTGTTTTTTTTTTGTGTGTTTTTTTACATTATAATGTTATCTGAACTGTACAGACTCTAAAACACATTAAAACACTTCTTTAAAGCAAAGGCAGTGGTGTTATTAAATCAAAATGTCAAAGAATCAACTATGACTGCTTTTCATCAATGACACATTTTATTTGTTTTGTTTTTTTAATCTAGAAACATTCATTCAGCATATTTTCATTTCAATTCATTTTATTTGGTTGAAAATATATTTAAAAAGTCTAAATGTACAATATAAATGTTTAATAGAAAAATGAAATGTCATCTTCTGAGCCAAACCCATAGAACTATAATAAAACCTGGAAGATGAATCCAAAATGGCCGCCCTGATCCTCCCTGTGGCCTGAGCTCATTGGCTCATGATCCCAAAAAAATTTCTTATTTCCGCATTTACTTCCTGATACGGAGGCGGCCATCTTTGTTTTACTTCCTGATACGGAGGCGGCCATCTTTGTTTTACTTCGTGATACGGAGGCGGCCATCTTTGCTTTAGGGCACCACGTGACGACAATCCCCCATGATACTTTGAGTGACGTGAGCGACCAGCAGCTGCAAGTTTTTGTGTTAGCGTTAGCTTGTGTGATTGTAATTGTGTTCTTCATGTTAGACACACGTGAAGCGTCTGAAATGAAATAAAATACAACTCACAGGTGTCTCTAGTCGAGCCTTTTCCACGAGCTTCTGTTTGTATCGTCCGACGCTCGTTCACGTGACTCGCACATGTTTGTGTGACGTCACTTCATATAAAAACGGTAATTTCGTTGATTTTATAAACGGTAGAAAAGAACATTTCCTTCTATTTTATTTAAATACAGATAATAATTCAGTCCTGTCTGTGATTATAATGTGCAATTTTAGAAAAAGGCTGGTTCCAAGAGGCTGCAGTACCTCACACGACCACTAATCAATCTGGTACACGGACAGAGGGGGCGTGTCTTATCCAGTTCTTTTAATACATCCATGGCCAAACCCCTCATGGCTCGACCTCGTCTTGTTCTCTGTGCTTTACAAACCTGTTCACGCTTCGACTCGTTTCCTCCGCTCTCTTCCAGCTGCACTCGGACGGCGACCGCGGCGACGGCAGCGTGCGCTACGTCCTGACGGGGGAGGGCGCCGGGACGCTGTTCAAGATCGACGAGAAGTCCGGAGACATCCACGCCACCAAGCGCCTGGACCGCGAGGAGAAGGCCTACTACGTCCTGCACGCCAAGGCCGTCAACCGCTTCACCAACATCGCCCTGGAGGGGGAGTCGGAGTTCATCATCAAGATCCACGACATCAACGACAACGAGCCGCGCTTCACCAAGAACCCCTACTACGCCCGAGTGCCCGAGATGAGCGAGATCGGTGAGTGCCAAAGGATTACTACCGCGGGAACTCAAAGGTGTCAACAAAAACTAGTAGAATTATAGATCTGTGAGATAATGATGAAAAAAAAGTACAAACAGGAAGTGAAAGGGGGAGAGACAAAGAAATAGAGAAAGAAGGGAAGGGGAAGAGACAAAGTTAAACAGAGACAGAGAGGAAAGGGGGAGAGACAAAGAAATCGAAATAAAGTTGAGAAGGGGAAGAGACCAAGTGAGAGACAGAAAAGGGGGAGAGACAGAGGAAAGGGGGAGAGACAAAGAAATCGAAATAAAGTTGAGAAGGGGAAGAGACAAAGTGAGAGACAGAGACAGAGGAAAGGGGGAGAGACAGAGGAAAGGGGAAGAGACAAAGTGAGAGACAGAGAAAGAGAAAAGGGGGAGAGACAGAGGAAAGGGGGAGAGACAAAGTGAGAGACAGAGACAGAAAAGGGGGAGAGACAGAGAAAAGGGGGAGAGACAAAGTGAGAGACAGAGAAAAGGGGGAGAGACAGAGGAAAGGGGGAGAGACAGAGGAAAGGGGGAGAGACAGAGGAAAGGGGGAGAGACAAAGAAGGAGAGTAAGTAAGGAAAGGAGAAGAGAAAATAAAAGGGTGAGAAAGGGAGAGAGACAAAGAGACAAGAAAGAGAAATAGAAAGAGACAAAGACAGAGAAACAAAGAGGGAGAGATAAAATAATAGTGAGAAAGAGACAGAAAAAGAGCGAGACAAACAGAAAGAGGAGACTGAAAGAGACACAAAAAGACATAAGACAAAGAGAGAAAGAGACAGAGAAAAAGAGAGACAAAGAAAACAAGAGAAAGAGGGACAGAAAGAGTGGTCTCTCTCTTACCCTACTATGCCCAAGTGCACGAGATGAGTGAGATCGGTGAGTTTGTGAATGACTACCGAGGGAATTCAAAGGGGTTGCCGTTTTCCAACAAAAACTAGTAGAATTATAGATCTACTGTGAGCTAATGATGAAAAAAAAGTACAAACAGGAAGTGAAAGAGGGAGTGACAAAGAAAGAGAAATAAAGAAAGATGCGAAGGGGAAGAGACAAAGTTAAAGAGAGACAGAAAGAGAGGAAAGGGGGAGAGACAAAGTTAAAGAGAGCAAGTAAGGAAAGGAGACAAAATAAAAGGGTGAGAAAGGGAGAGAGACACAAAGAGAGACACAAAGAGAGAGAGAGAAATAGAAAGAGACAGGCAGAGGAGGCTGAAAGACACAATGAGAAAGAGAAAGACAGACAGAGAGAGACAAAGAGGAAAGGGGAGGAGACAAAATAATGAGAAAGCGAGAGACGGACAGAGAAAGACAGAAGGAGACACAAAGAGAAAGACAGAGAAACAAAAAGACATAAGACATAAAGAGACAGAGAGAGAAAGAAAACGAGAAAGTGGGACAGAAAGAGAGAGACCCCTCTTTCTGTCCCCTACTACGCCCGAGATGAGCGAGATCGGTGAGTGCGTTTGTGAATTACTACCTCGGGAACTCAAAGGGGTTGTCTTTTTCCAACAAAAATTAGTGGAATTATTCATCTTATTCCTGAAGTTGTCGTACGCGCCGCCGTCTTGTTTCCGTTGTAGTTCACATGGAGCAGACGAGCTCAACAGAAAAATAAGTTCTACTCGACTAAAAAGACGTTTTCAGGAAATCGTTGCGTTGTGACTTGTTGTTGCTCGTGTTCATTAAACATTTTACACAAATCAATCTACTTTATGTAACATTTTAGCGTCAGACTTTTCCCTCGTTCGTCATTAGCTTTAACGGAGTTCTCGTCAAACGGAAGTGCGTTTACAACAAAAGTGCAAAAGTGGGCGGGGCGGAATAAGGTCAATAGATCTGTGAGCTAATGATGAAAAATGTACAAACAGGAAGTGAAAGGGGGAGAGACAAAGTGAGAGAGACAGAGAGGAAAGGGGGAGAGACAAAGAGAGTAAGGAAGGAAAGGAGAAGAGAAAAGGGTGGAAAGGGAAAGAGACAAAAAGAGATAGAAAAAGAGCGAGACAGAGAAACAGAAAGAGAGGAGACTGAAAGAGACACAAAAAGACATAAGACAAAGAGAGACAGAAAGAAGGACAGAAAGAGGGGTCTCTTTCTGTCCTCCTTCTGTCCTCTTTCTACTACGCCCGAGTGCCCGAGATGAGCGAGATCGGTGAGTGCGTTTGTGAATTACTACCGCGGGAATTCAAAGGGGTTGCCTTTTTCCAACAAAAATTTGTAGAATTATAGATCTACTGTGAGCTAATGATGAAAAAAAGTACAGACAGGAAGTGAAAGAGGGAGTGACAAAGAAATAGAGAAAGATGAGAAGGGGAAGAGACAACGTTAAAGAGAGACAGAGAGGAAAGGGGGAGAGACAAAGAAATCGAAATAAAGTTGAGAAGGGGAAGAGACCAAGTGAGAGACAGAGACAGAGGAAAGGGGGAGAGACAAAGGAAAGGGGGAGAGACAGAGGAAAGGGGGAGAGACAAAGAAGGAGAGTAAGTAAGGAAAGGAGAAGAGAAAATAAAAGGGTGAGAAAGGGAGAGAGACAAAGAGACAAGAAAGAGAAATAGAAAGAGACAAAGACAGAGAAACAAAGAGGGAGAGATAAAATAATAGTGAGAAAGAGACAGAAAAAGAGCGAGACAAACAGAAAGAGGAGACTGAAAGAGACACAAAAAGACAAGACAAAGAGAGAAAGAGACAGAGAAAAAGAGAGACAAAGAAAACAAGAGAAAGAGGGACAGAAAGAGTGGTCTCTCTCTTACCCTACTATGCCCAAGTGCACGAGATGAGTGAGATCGGTGAGTTTGTGAATGACTACCGAGGGAATTCAAAGGGGTTGCCGTTTTCCAACAAAAACTAGTAGAATTATAGATCTACTGTGAGCTAATGATGAAAAAAAAGTACAGACAGGAAGTGAAAGAGGGAGTGACAAAGAAAGAGAAATAAAGAAAGATGCGAAGGGGAAGAGACAAAGTTAAAGAGAGACAGAGACAGAAAGAGGAAAGGGGGAGAGACAAAGAAAGAGCAAGTAGGGAAAGGAGACAAAATAAAAGGGTGAGAAAGGGGGAGAGACACAGAGAGAGAAATGGAAAGAGACAGGAAGAGGAGACTGAAAGACACAATGAGAAAGACATAAAGAGAGAGAAAAGAGGAAAGAGACAAAGAAAGAAAACGAGAGACTTCCTGTCTCCTACTACGCCCGAGTGCCCGAGATGAGCGAGATCGGTGAGTGCCAGAGGCTTTTCTCCCCAACAAAAATTAGTGTAAAGAGAAAGAGACAGAGAAATAGAAATAGCGACCGAAAAGGAGAAAGAGAAACAGACAGAGACAGAGAAGACTGAAAGAGACAGGGAAAGAAAAAGACACAGAGACAGAAAATGAGACAGAAAGCGAGAGACCCCTCTTTCTGTCCCCTAGGACGTCCAAGTGAGATCGATGAGTGCGTTCAAGCGTGACCCTGGGTTTGAGGATTATTACTGCGGGAATTCAAATGTGTTGCTTTTTCCAACAAAAACGAGTAGAATTATAGATCTGTGAGCTAATGATTGAACAACGTACAGACAGGAAGTGAAAGAGGGAGTGACAAAGAGAGAAATAAAGAAGGGAAGGGCAAGAGACAAAGTTAAAGAGAGAGGGACAGAGAGAGAGGAAAGGAGGAGAGAGCAAGATAAAGAGAGCGGAAAGGAGAGAGAAGGAAAGAAAGCAAGTAAGGAGAGGGGAGAGACAAAGTAAAAGAAAGTATGAGAAAGGGAGAAAGAGAATGAGAGACAGAGACAGACAGAAAGAGACAAAGAGACAAAGAGCATGTCAAAGAGAGAAAGACAGAGATAGAGACAAACTGAGCGTCAAAGAGACAGAAAGAGACAGTGTGTCAGAGAAAAAAGACAAAAAGTGTCAGACGAAGACGACGAAGAGAGACAAACTGAGCATCAAAAAGAGACAGTGTGTCAGAGAAAAAAGAAAGACAAAGAGATAGAGACAAAAAGTGTCAGAGAAAGACGAAGAGAGAGACAAAATGAGCGTCAAAGAGAAAAAAGAGGAAGAGACAAAGCGTCAGAGCCAAACTGAGCGTCAAAGAGAGACAAAGAGACAAAGTGTGTCAGAGAAAAGAGAGAGATAGAAAGTGTCAAAGAGAAAGAGACGAAGAGAGAAACTGAGCGTCACAGAGAGACAAAGCGTATCAGAGAAAAGAGAGACAGATAGAGAGAGACAAAGTGTCAAAGTGAGAGACAAAGAGACAAACTGAGCGTCAAAGAGAGTCAGAAAGAGACAAAGTGTGTCAGAGAAATGAAAGAGACAAAGAGATAGAGACAAAGTGTCAAAGAGAAAGAGACGAAGAGAGAGACAAACTGAGCGTCAAAGAGAGACAGTGTCAGAGAAAAGAGAGACAGAGATAGAGAGAGACAAAGTGTCATAGTGAAAGAGAGACAAAGAGACAAACTGAGCGTCAAAGAGAGATATAAAAGTGCTAAAAAACCTTATTTTTTCATGTTGTCTGCCCTGAAATGGAGCAAAGGATCATGGTCTATGTAGTTCAACTGCTGTTTTAGCTCCTGCTGCAACAAAACACATTTAAGCAAAAGAACATTACAATTTGATATATTTGTGATGTTTTTCAGTGATTTTTACGTCCCAAATGAGCGACCGACCAAAAAGCACGACTCAAACTCATCGTAAACGCTAAAATAAGTCGTTTTTTAAAAGATTTACAAGGCAAAATCAAACAATCGTGAATGCGTTTGACGTCGTTCGTTTGTCCAGCGCCATCGAAAAGAGCCGCTGTATTTATTCTAATTACACTGATCTGAACACGAGAATCCAGGTCATAAATCTGAGTTAATCCTCTCAGACCGGGCCAGGCCAGACTGTGGACGCTCTGGATCCTCAACCCAGGTTTGAACACATGTCCACGGGGGGGGGGAGAGGGAGGGGGAGAGAGAGAGGGGTCAGTTTACCCACGATTTAAATACATGTACAGGGATTTATGGATGTCAGAGAGAGAGAGAGAGAGAGTGGAACAGGCGGGAGAGAAAGAAAGAGAAAGGGGTGAGAGACAAGAAAGAAGGAAAGAGGGAGATGGTGAAAGAGAGAGAGAAAAAGGGGAAAGAGGAAGGGAAAGGGGGAGAGACAAAAAGAGAGAAGGAAAGGGGGGAGACGGTGAAAGAGCGAGAGAAAAGCGGGGCAGAAAAAGGGAAAGAGAAAGGAAGGGTAAGAAAAAAAAGAAAAGGGGAGAGACGGTGAGAAGAGAGAGGGGGATAGAAAGAATAGTAGAGGATGGGAAAGGGGGAGAGAGGGGGGGAGAGAGAGCGGGATCAGTTTACCCACGATTTAAATACATGTACAGGGATTTATGGATGTCTGTGCGAGAGAGAGAGAGGAACAGGCGGGAGAGAAAGAAAGAGAAAGGGGTGAGACACCAGAAGAGAAAGAGAGAAAAGGGGGGTAGAAAAAGGCAAAGATGGAGAGGAAGGATAAGATAAGATGAAAAGAAAAGAAAGGGGGAGAGACGGTGAAAGAGAGAGAGAAGGGGGGCAGAAAGAGGGAAAGGGGAGAGACAAAAAGAGAGAAAGGAAAGGGGGGTGAAAGAGCGAGAGAAAAAGGGGGCAGAAAAAGGGAAAGAGGAAGGGTAAGACAAAAAGAAAAGAAAGGGGGAGAGACAGTGAAAGAGAGAGAGAAGGGAGGCAGGAATAGGGAAAGGGGGAGAGACAAAGAGAAAGAAGCAAAGGAAAGGGGAGGAGAAAGTGAAAGAAAGGGACAGGAAGAGAAAGAAAGGGGGAGAGACAAAGAGAAAGAAAGAAGCAAAGAAAAGGGGAAGAGAAAGTGAAAGGAGGGACAAAGAGAGAGCGAGAGAAAGGGGGACAGAAAGAGAAGGGTAAAGAGAAATAAAGGAAAGAGGGAAAGACAAAGGGGGACAGAAAGGAGACAAAGAAAGAAAGGAAAGGGGGTGAGACAAAGTGAGAGAAAGGGGGCCAGAAAGAGCGAGAGAGAGGAGGGGAAAGACAGAGAAAGGAAGTGAGGCAAAGGGGGAGAGAAAGAAAAGGGGAAGACAAAGAAAAGGAAAGGGAGATGGGGAAGGCAGAGAGAAAGAAAAATGAAGAAAACGGGGGAAAGAGAAAAGGAGGAAAGGTTGAGAGACAAAGAGAAATAAAGTGGGAGACAAACTGGAAGAGGAAAGGGGGAGAGAAGGAAGGAACGAGAGAGAGACAGAGTTTAGAGAGATTCATGGGATGAGGGGAAAGAGGGATGAGGGGAAGGAAGGGGGAGAGAGGGATGAGGGGAAGGAGGGGGGAGAGAGGGATAGAGGGATGAGGGGAAGGAGGGGGGAGAGAGGGTTAGATGGCAGATTATAAACGATAAACTGGACATAATTGCTCAAATGAAGGTGCAGAGGATTAAATCTGTCTCTCTCTGCGTCTCCCCCTCCCTCTCTCTCCCTCCCTCCCCCCTCCCTCTCTCAGATCAGTTTTATCTGTCATCATAATAACTCCACAAAGCGCTCACGTCTAATTAAATGTATTTTCACTGACAGACACGGCCTGTAATCTCTTAAACGCTTTAGAGATGTTACGTTTGATTATCGTCTTTTGATATTCTTCTTTTTCAACGGACGGAATTACAGTTTTCGCCGATTTATAGTCGTTTAGTGTCAAATTAAATTGACTTTTACGCGCGCTTTAGCTAAAAACATACACAAAACGAAAAATCTATGCACATTCTTACTACATTGTCGCTTTGTTAAAGTCTAATTCTGACTTAGTTTGGTGGGAGGGCATCTGCGTTAAATATCCATCATAGTTGTTCGTCTGTGAAGTGGCAGTTTGTGAAGAAATTCTGAAAAATAAAACGTTTAAAATGACAGGAAGTAGAGCTGAATCCCTCTGTGATGTCATCAAAAAGCGACGTGCCATTAAAAATACCATAGAACTATAATAAAACCATGGATGTATTAAATGAACTGGATAAGCCACGCCCCCTCTGTCCGTGTCCCAGATTGATTAGTGGTCGTGTGAGGTACTGCAGCCTCTTGGAACCAGCCTTTTTCTATCATTGCACATTATAATCACAGACAGTACTGAATTATTATCAGTATTTAAATAAAATAGAAGGAAATGTTCTTTTCTACCGTTTCTAAAATCACAGAAATTACCGTTTTTATATGAAGTGGGGGATTGTCGTCACGTGGCGCCCTAAAGCAAAGATGGCAGCCTCCGTATCAGGAAGTAAAACAAAGATGGCCGCCTCCGTATCAGGAAGTAAAGCAAAGATGGCCGCCTCCGTATCAAGAAGTAAATGCGGAAGTAAGAAACTTTTTTGGGGTCATGCGCCAATGAGCTCAGGCCACAGGGATAAACAGGACGGCCATTTTGGATTCATCTTCCAGGTTTAATTATAGTTCTATGGTGCATGACCCCAAAAAAGTTTCTTACTTCCGCATTTACTTCCTGATACGGAGGCGGCCATCTTTGCTTTAGGGCGCCACGTGACCACAATCCCCCATGATGCTTTGAGTGACGTGAACGACCAGCAGCTGCAAGTTTTTGTGTTAGCGTTAGCTTGTGTGATTGTAATTGTGTTCTTCATGTTAGACACACGTGAAGCCGCCTGAAATGAAATAAAATACAACTTACAGGTGTCTCTAGTCGAGCCTTTCCCACGAGCTTCTGTTTGTATCGTCAAGCCCGACGCTCGTTCACGTGACTCACACATGATTGTGTGACGTCACTTCATATAAAAACGGTAATTTCTGTGATTTTATAAACGGTAGAAAAGAACATTTCCTTCTATTTTATTTAAATACTGATAATAATTAAGTACTGTCTGCAATTATAATGTGCAATGATAGAAAAAGGCTGGTTCCAAGAGGCTGCAGTACCTCACACGACCACTAATCAATCTGGAACACAGACAGAGGGGGCGTGGCTTATCCAGTTCATTTAATACATCCATGTCAAATACAGAAACAATTTGCAGAAAACTGACATTTTTCTGACAATTTAAACGTTCATTCAACAAAACAAATGCGTTATCAGGTGGTATTGTTTGTCAAATCATAACTATTGTGTAATTTATGTGCATTTTGGCCTTTTTGTTGTCAGGTTGCTATAGTAACAGTTGTGGTATGACTTCTAACTACTGTTCACTGTAGGGGGCTTTAAATAGTGATCGTGCCATTTTTAGTGCTGTTCGAATGTCCAGCAGGTGAAAAAGTAGTGCACTCAAAATTTCCCACAATGCATCTAGAAAAGTAGTGTCCAGCGCTGGTCACTACAGGTCAATATGGACCATAATGCATTGCGAGAGTCGGAAAAACGACAGCGGACAGTGACAGGTCTTTAACTGAACACAACAGAAAGAGCCGTTTAAGGCGAGACACTGCAGGCAAAACTCATTTTTAGATTAATTTTTCTGTTTTTTGGTCAGTTTTCTCTCTCTCTCTTGTTTTTGTCGTTTTTACACACATTTCTGTTACTTTTTTGTCATTTTTTGACGCTTTATAACACTTTAAATTGCTTGTAGACACGTTTTTGTCACTTTTAGTCATGTTTTTGTTGCCTTTAATCGCAGTTTTGTTGCTTCTAGTCTTGTTTTTGTCGTTTTTACACACATTTCTGTTACTTTTTTGTCACTTTTTGACACTTTAAATTGCTTGTAGACACTTTTTTGTCACTTTTAATCGTGTTTTTGTTGCCTTTAATCGCGGTTTTGTTGCTTCTAGTCTTGTTTTTGTCACTTTTACAGACATTTCTGTTACTTTTTTGTCACTTTTAGACACTTTATGACACTTTACATTGCTTGTAGACACTTTTTGTCACTTTTAGTCGTGTTTTTGTTGCCTTTAATCACGATTTTGTTGCTTCTAGTCTTGTTTTTGTCACTTTTACACACATTTCTGTTACTTTTTTGTCACTTTTAGACGCTTTATGACACTTTAAATTGCTTGTGGACACGTTTTTGTCACTTAATCGTGTTTTTGTTTCCTTTAATCGCGGTTTTGTTGCTTCTAGTCTTGTTTTTGTCGTTTTTACACACATTTCTGTTACTTTTTTGTCACTTTTTGACACTTTAAATTGCTTGTAGACACGTTTTTGTCACTTTTAGTCATGTTTTTGTTGCCTTTAATTACTGTTTTGTTGCTTCTAGTCTTGTTTTTGTCACTTTTACACACATTTCTGTTACTTTTTTGTCACTTTTTGAGACTTTACATTGCTTGTAGACACGTTTTTGTTGCCTTTAATCGCGGTTTTGTTGCTTCTAGTCTTGTTTTTGTCGTTTTTACACACATTTCTGTTACTTTTTTGTCACTTTTTGACACTTTAAATTGCTTGTAGACACGTTTTTGTCACTTTTAGTCGTGTTTTTGAGTTTAATCGCGGTTTTGTTGCTTCTAGTCGTGTTTTTGTCGTTTTTACACTCATTTCTGTTACTTTTTTGTCAGTTTTAGACGCTTTATAACACTTTAAATTGCTTGTGGACACGTTTTTGTCACTTTAAGTCGTGTTTTTGTTGCCTTTAATCGCGGTTTTGTTGCTTCTAGTCTTGTTTTTGTCGTTTTTACACACGTCTTACTTTTTTGTCACTTTTAGACACTTTTTGACACTTTACATTGCTTGTAGACACATTTTTGTCACTTTAAGTCATGTTTTTGTTGCCTTTAATCGCGGTTTTGTTGCTTCTAGTCTTTCTGTCGTTTTTACACACATTTCTGTTACTTTTTTGTCATTTTTAGACGCTTTATGACACTCAACATTGCTTGTAGACACATTTTTGTCACTTTTAGTCGTGTTTTTGTTGCCTTTAATCACTGTTTTGTTGTTTCTAGTCTTGTTTTTGTCACTTTTACACACATTTCTGTTACTTTTTTGTCACTTTATGACACTTTAAATTGCTTGTAGACACGTTTTTGTCACTTTTAGTCATGTTTTTGTAGCCTTTAATCGCGGTTTTGTTGCTTCTAGTCTCACTATTTCTTTGAACGAGCGGTTACAGTCCAGATTTATACGGTCTATGGTCTGATCAAGAGTGCAGGACTGTGAGGGAGCGAGGGGTGAGGGAAAGAGTGTGGTCGTGTCATATTTGTGCTCATGTTCAACCAGGAAGTACATTTTACAAAAACTGTCAAACCGGGGACATGTTCACCATGTTAGAGTCAGAGAGAAAGAAATAACAGAGAGGAGAAGGCGAGTGACAGAGGCGAAATGGAGACACGGAGAAGCAGAACGCACTTATCTGAGGGCAGGAGGGCGCCATGGCAACCGCTGACCTGTGACGTAAACAAGTCTGCGGCGCGGTGATGTCACGGGGTCGTTCTGGAGTGTTTTCAGCGACCCCGGCCCTTTAAGAGTGACAGTTTTATTATGGGATCACGGAAGAAGAAGAAGAAGAGGGAAAAGAAGTCTGACACGCTGAACTGAGAGGACGAGGACAGACTGTGACGTTTGTGTCAGAACAAAATGCGATGTGCACCCAAACGACGGTCGCTTACTGCAGTAAAAACGTACGAAAACAATGTACATCTGTATTAACTCTTTAAACACGTTTTTTATTTAACTGAAATGAATGACAATGGCTAAAACTGACACGAAACATCTTGAACTGTTTCTGATGAGTAAAATATTTGGAAAAACAAGATAATATTTGATAACAAGATAAATTTGATTATTCTTATTCGGCCCCGCCCACTTTTGCCGCTTTTTGCCATAGATACGCACTTCCGGTTGATGAGAACTCCGTTAAAGCTAATGGCGAACAAGGGAAAAGTCTCGCCACTAAAGCATTACATAAAGTACGTTTATTTGTCTAAAACGTTTAATGAACACGAGCAAAAACAAGTCACACTGCACTGATTTCCTGGGCGGCTTGAAAACGTCATTTTAGTCCGTTTAGAACTTATTTTCTGTTGAGCTCGTCTGCTCCGTGTAAACTACAACGAAAAACAAGATGGCGGCGCCCACAGCAACTTCCGGAATAAGGTGAATAGGTTAATCGTTCATTCATTAGTGCTGTTAAAATGAGAACTACTGCTCACAAACTCATGTTGTCTAAAGATGGAGTTCAAAAACGGCTTCAAAATGGCCAATAATTTAGTGTTTAAAGCAGAATAAGTAACTTCAGCCGCAGAGCTCCCCCTTCAGGTCTCTTGTGAAAATACACTGCCACTAAAAAGACGCGCCAAAGCTTATTTTGTTGTTGTTGCCTTCATTTTTATTGAAATAAGGAAGTACAAAAACATTTCATGTCGCCAAATATAAAAACGAGAGCCAGTCTCAGTTTCTCAGGTGAGTTGTTTTCGGATTGGCGTTATGTAAATGTTGCTGCTAGTTTTCCGCTCAGAGACCGCAGGGGGCGACGACGGGGGCTTCAAATGCCCTGACAATACATTTGCCACCACCGCACGGACTTACAAAGACGTTTAATAAGGTAAAAATGTTACTTAGTTCTGCTTTAAAAGACGCACATTATGCAATATGAACTTGTTCTTTATTTTAACATGATTTTGAACATTGTTCCTTCATCAAAAACACGACGGGAGTTGTATTTAGCTTAGTTCACGCTAGTATCATTAATCATGTTTACTAAGTCCTCTTCTCTGTGCCTCACAAAAACACTCTGTTTCAAGTTTCCCAGATTTGTGACGTCAAAAGCAGCAGTCCGTGCTGTTTTTAAGTCGTTCTGAGCGTTTCTTACTCAAATCACAATCGCTACAACTGCGCGCTTACGTTAGCATGTCGGGGCAAGCTAGCTTTTGTTGAATTCCCCATGGTAATACCCTCTGCTGCCAATAGAAGCAGCGCTAACACCAAATTCCGATGAGGAAACGCTTGACTGGTTGAAAGCAATGCGTGGTTTTCTGTACAAACATAAGTTAAGATGCCAAAGTAAAGGAATAAAAAGCGAGTTTAAATGCTATTGGCGAAACAAATAATGTAAAATGTGTGTCCTTTAAACAAACCTGATGAAAGTTTTAACATTAACACAACAATTTTGACTTTAAACTTTAATATTATCTAATTACACGCAAAGAAATCTGCAGTAATCTGTGATTTTATTCGTACAAAATCAACGCTATTCATGAAAAATGCCTTTAAATCCTGAGAAAAGAGCTGCAGCTGCTGTGTCTGATTCGCTGACATTTGTTGATCAGTTTGGCGAGGTTTAAAGCGACGCCGAGAGGATTTTGAGCGCGAGCTTTGACAGTAATGCCTTTAACTGGACTCAGACTGTCTTTGGTGACACCGCGGCGTAACCAAGTATGACCCGTCCACGAGCCAAGACACTGCTGCGATAAAGCTCCGGAAACGGCGAGGATCAGCGCTTCGCAACAAAAGTCTAATTAAACCCCGACGTCGCGAAGGATTCGACTGAGAATGTGCAACGATTGTCTTGTTTTACTGTTTGAGAAGGATCTTTTAATGATTTAAGATGAGAAAACCTGTCGTACAGTGGGGAAATTGTCGTGTTGTAACAGTTTAAAGTGCGTATGACAGGTTTTTACGATTTTCTAATTTTTACTTTATTCAGTATTAATACCTTTTGTGAATGTAAATTATATTTTTACACCAGTCAGGTCGCTGTTTGTGGAGTAAAGTTGAAGAATGTCAAAATTACTGGAAGTAAACAAATAGATGACATCACACTGGGGAGACAAAGGTTACACATAATTTTCTCAAAAGAAACTACTTTTTATCCTTTAAACATTAATTCAACAAAACGATGGGTTTTGTAACAGTTACTTTTTTGTCACTTTTAGACGCTTTATGACACTTAAAATTGCTTGTAGACACGTTTTTGTCACTTTTAATCGTGTTTTTGTTGACTTTAATTGCGGTTTTGTTGCTTCTACTCTTGTTTTTGTCGTTTTTACACACTATTTTGTTACTTTTTTGTCACTTTTTGACACTGTACATTGCTTGTAGACACTTTTTTGTCACTTTTAGACGCTTTTTGACACTGTACATTGCTTGTTGACACGTTTGTCACTTTTAGACGCTTTATGACTCTTTAAATTGCTTGTAGACACGTTTTTGTCACTTTTAGTCATGTTTTTGTTGCCTTTAATCGCGGTTTTCAGAATCAGAATCAGAATCAGAAATTGTTTATTGCCATTGTCAGTGAAATTCACAGACGTAGGAACTTGCTTCGGCGTAGGTGCAACATAAAGCAAAGGATAAAATGCTGCTTCTAGTCTTGTTTTTGTCATTTTTACACACTTTTTGACACTTTCAATTGTTCGTAGACATGTTTTTGTCACTTTTGTTGCGTTTTTTCTTGTTTCGGATCGTGGATAAACGCTCCAACACGAGAATAATAAACATGCAGATGACGTTATCACATTATGTCTGGGTCTCTTAGACATTTCACAGTCGACATCGAACTGGCAAAGGTTTCGTGCCATTGTTTTGCACGTCTATATTTAAACCACTTTGCCATTAAATATTTCTACTCAATTAAGTCCCTCCTAAGTTTAATGAGGCAGCGCTTGGCCCCGCGAGGCGCCATTTGGGAGCCGGCTCGCGCTAACATCTGCTAGCCGTGCTCAGAAATAGCTTCGCGGCGAAAACGGAGAGCGCACGCGGTTTGGGCTGCGCGACATTTAGCCTCGCAGACGCTAAAAGGATGCCGGGGTCGGTCGGCAGAGGCTAGCGGAGATATACTTAGAAAAATACATTAGCCGACATCGATTAGCCGCAGAAATCAATGCAGAAGAAGAGCGTAAGCAGCCGGAGATGTGGGTTTGGGTAATGCACCGGGACGCGGAGATCGGTCAGACGTGAGCGCTTTGGAGAAGGCTTTATTTAATCCGGCATTTGACAAGAAGGAACGGTGAAAACGGATGAAATAAAGTCAATCACGGCTCACTTAACGGGGGTTTTATGAATGTAAAGGGGGAAAGAAGAGAATCTGGCTGTGTTTGGTGTGATTTTGTGCAGGAAATGTGGAAATAAAGGTGATTTATTTCAATTTAAATGGAGAAGAATATATATCTGCGCTTGGGAAACAGATTTTACTTGGTTACGTGCAAAAAATCGAAGTAGTTCTGTGTATTGTGCATTTTTGTCGCTTTCAGTCGCGTTTTTGTTGCTTTTAGTCACATTTTTGCTGCTTTTAGTCACGTTATAGTTACTTTTTTGCCTCTTTTTAGATGCATTTCTGTTACTTTTACACTGACATGTTTTTGCCAATTTTGTTGCCTTTTTGCTAGTTTCAGAACATGAATAAAACGGTATATTTTGCTGTTTGTGGAGGAAATGTGGAAATAAAGGTGATTTATTTCAATTTAAACTGAGAAGACCTTTCTTTCTTGGTGCATTTTTGTCACTGCTTTTAGTCGCGTTATAGTTGTTTCTAGTCATGTTTTGTCACTTTTAGATGCATTTGTTACTTTTAAACACTTTTTGACACTTTCAATTGATTGTAGACAAATTTTTTGCTAGTTTTGGAACCTGAATAAAACAAAGAAACAGAATATAGAGAAGACTATACTGTATATCTGTGGGCAACACAGATTTTACTTTATGTGCAAAAAAATCTAACTAGTTCTGTTTTTGGAGCTGTTTTGGTGTGATTTTGTGGGATGAAATTGGACATATAGGCGATTTATGTCAACTGAAGATGATTTTTAGAGATACATGGAATAACCAGAAGAGAGATGATATTTGTCATAAAGTTGTCACGTGTCGTTGTGTCCCTTTAAATGTGTTTTTGTCACTTCAAATGTGTTTTTGTCACTTCTAGACTCGTTTTGACACTTTTAATTGCTTGTCGATGAGTTGTCACTCTGGTTGTGTTGTTGCTTGTTTCAGAACATGTTTTAACAAATCGAATCTACAGATTCAGCAGTTTTCAGCAGAAATATGAACTTACAAACTTGAATTCTACTGGTTTTAAGTGTTTGTGTTGGATAAAAAAGCAACACATTTGAATTTCCAGAGTAGAAAGGTCAGTTTGCTTTTCTGTAACAAACCATGGACAAAATACAATTTTCTCACCTTAAAATTGTATTTTAGCTTCAAAATAATCTAATTTATGGAACAGTATATAATATATCTAATATGTGGGCTCAACATTTCTGAGTATTTTTTCCAGTAAAATCCATAAATCTGGATTGTTCCTTCATCAAAAATGCAAAGAGTTGATGATAATTTCCTAAAACATAATGTAAAATACAATAATAAATGTGTTTAAAGCAGCTCTGATGTCACTCACATGTGTCTGAGGCTTTTACTTTGACAAAATCATGTTGCACTTCACTTTTGCCTTCGTTCCGAATTTAGATTGTTAAAAAAAAAAAAAATCACAAAATAAAATCAAAGTTATGAGAAAATCATCATAAACTGTCATACGCACTTTAATTCGACTGAAGTGTTTTGCCCAATGATGAGTGCAGTATGTTTTTTTTTGTTTTTTTTTTAAGAAAAAGAGGGAACAATGCATAACGAATATTTAAACAAATGTAAATATGCCAGATTATAGCCCAGGGCTAATTTCCATCTGCAGACGCCCTGCAGGTCACAGAAGGATAAGAACATACACACAGTACACTTCAGAGAAACAGAGACCAGAAAACAAGGTTTTATCATGTTTGTGCAACTACAAACATTCAACAGAAACACGTCGAAGAGTCACAGACAACTTACATTGCACTGATCCCTCTTGCATTTTGACCTGGAGATTTAGTTGATAAGCGGATGTTGCACATTAGTAAGTTTTAACATTTCGGCTCACCGATGATCACCATGATTTTATGGTTTCTTAAAAGTAGGAAAGCTTGTGCTCTCCCTCACTGAGTGGAATAGTGTTCCAGAATGTTACACTGTGGTATGACCAGACGTTTTGGGAGAAGGCAGTTCGCCTGAACGGTGGCTCACAGTCGCCTCCGACGGTGGATCAAGTTCTTCTTGATCCAGCAGAGCTGACAGATTTTAGTTTGATAAAATCATTCATTGGTGGAGGACTTCATAGATCTGGCGGCTGCTTGTGATGCATGTGAAGCCGCTGAAGCCTCTGAAGCTCCATCCTCTCGTTTGTTCAGGTACGTCGGTGATCCAGGTGACGGCCACAGACGCAGACGACGCCACCTACGGGAACAGCGCCAGAGTGGTGTACAGCATCCTGGAGGGACAGCCATACTTCTCCGTGGACGCAGACACAGGTGACACTCTATACTTTACACTTTACACTCTACACTCTACACTCTACACTCTACACTCTACACTTTTAACTCTGACGGAAACTGTTGAACCAGAGATGTTCAGCTTTATTTCACTGAGGGTCAGATTCTTCCGATGGTTTTGTTGTCGAGACCAGAAACAACACTTTTTTAAAAAAACATGTAAAAGACTTTAACAACATCTGCAGAACTGAACCAGGACTAAACAAGGTCTACGTTTTTAACCAGGTCTAAACCTAAATCTGGACTAAATCAGAACTCAACCAGGACTAAAGCAACGCCGTAAACAAAGAGGAACACGGCTAGCATAACAAGCAGTGTGTTTTTCACATCTGTGCAGTTCCCTCTGCCGTCAGTAGATGGAGCTAAGTTACTCCCGAGGCTGTGATAGTTATATTATTGTTTCTAAAACATTTTATTTTTATTCTAACACATCACATATCAGAGTAAAGATACTCAAGAGCATGTTTAAAGGCTAAAAACACAAATGCAAAATGTGTCTTTTATTAAACCAGGTCTGGGCAAACTTTTGGACTTAATGCCTAAAATACACAAAAAACTACAACAGAAAGCAAAAATCCTTACTTTTCTTTAATGGGAACAGTGCCGTTGGTCACTCTTTTTAGCCGATGCATTAGAGTTTTATTCTAGTGGTGTCTGTTCTCAAAACTGACCTTAAATGAACAACTGCAGCCTCAGACAACTGTAAAACCACATTTATTTCACTGAGGGTCAGATTTTTCAGATGGTTTTGTCGTCGAGGCCAGAAACGAGTCCAACACTTCAGAAGAAACAAGTAACAGGCTTTAACGACATGTAGAACTGAACCAGGACTGGACCAGGTCTGAACCAGGTCTGAAGCAGGACTAAACCAAGACTAAACAAGGTGTAAAGTAGGAATAAACAAGTCTAAATCAGGACTAAACTAGGACTAAAACAGAACTAAACAGAACCAAACCAGGTCTGAACCAGGACTAAACTGGGTCTAATCCAGGTCTAAACCAGGTCTTAAACGGGACTAAACTGGGTCTATACCAGGTCTAGGGTCTTAATCAAGTCTAAATCTAAACCAGGTCTTAAGCAGCTCCGTAATCAAAGAAAACCACGGCTAGCATAACAAGCAGTGTGTTTCAAATCTGTGCAGTTCCCTCTGCTGTCAGTAGATGGAGCTAAGTTACTCCTGAGGCTGTGAAAAGTTAAATTATTCTTTCTAAAACATTTTATTTTTATTCTAACGCATGATATATCAAAGTAAAGACACTCAAGAGCATATTTAAAGGCTAAAAACAACACAAATAATGCATAATATTTATCTTTTAATTGTTAGACACATCAAAGTTTATTTAAATGTTCTTTTAGATATTGAGAATACGTAGACTCTTTTCATATTGCTTTGTAAAACCCTCAGTATTTCCAGTATATTTCTCCTCCGTCTAAGAAACTCCAGCTGAAGACCTTTATGACACCTCTCCGGATATTTATTTACAAATTCATAAAAGAATAATATTAAAAGCTTTTACGGGGATTTTAAGACAAACACGGGAATCCACTTTTTATTTGTAGAAAATTGCACTTTGGTGATGACTTTAGCGCCGCAGAAACGGAGGCGCCGCTGATGTTTACGGCTTTAAAATTTGATTTGGGAATGAATAATGTGTCAGAAGAGAGCGCGGCTTTTGGCACTTTGCACCGAACAGGAAAACGGGGCAAATGTGGAATTATTTGTGCCTCATAAAACAAAATATACTGTAGGCAACACATTCAGCGGTCTGTCGTGTTTACTTGACTAACTTTTAATACAATTGTGCTTCTCAGTCATTTAGACGTCATACTTTTATTATTTGACGCTCTAAAAGCTTCGGTTCCTCTTGATGAAAGCTTAATTTTGCGAAAAACATCATAATTTAACGATTATTCAAGATTACAGAGACTAAACAACAGAGAAATTAATTTCAATGTGTCCCGATCGCATAAATGTGTGCCAGACCCACGTCAGGCAAAAGCCCTAGGACATGTTCTCCGTCAAAAAAAAAAAGTCAAACTGGCGTGGCGACTTCGATCCAATATGGCCGCTGTGCGCTTGGTCCGAGGGCCGCGCAAAATCTCTTATTTTCTTTTGTTATCATTGTTTAATACAGTGTTATTTCTCAAGTTTTATGGAATCAAATTTAAAGTAAAGCTTGTTTGACAAAAACTCAATCAAAACAAAATCAAAAAGGACTTTACATTCACACATATATATTTTAGACAACACATTGAATTAAAAAGTCATAATTCTGCTTCTAAAATGTCACAATTATTATTTTACAGTGTTTTTTTAATCTGAATAATTTTTAAATAAATAAACTGAATAAAATTGCCATTCCCAACGATGACGACATTAAAGGACACATATTATGCATAATTTGTTGTAATATTGTCCTTTTAAGCTTACTTTTGAGTAACTTTACTGTGATATCTCACGTTTTAGAACCTAAAACAAAGTATTTATAGCAAACACACAATTTTGCAACAGTCAAGTTTGGATTTTGTGTTCATCTGCTGCACTTTATCTACTGGTTAAGAAACTAGCCACTTAAGCAACGTGACCGTCATGCTAACATAAACACGCAGTTGTGCTGAAGGCAATTTGACGACAGGAATGTTCAAAATTAGTCTAAAAACGCAAATGAGTTCTACTTTTGAAGGCACAATCTGGGTGCAAATTGGAACGGAGCGGCTTCTGAGGCTCTGAGAAGACAACCTTGTAAGCAATATAAATGAAACAACTGTGAATGAAGCTGAATATTACTCTGGAAAGTTATAACATGATTAAAAGCTTAAAAAGGCTAAATTTGCGTAATATGTGTCCTTTAAATTATTGCAAATTTGTGTTTTTTGCATCGCCTTTTTAGATATAATTTAGTTTTTCTCATTTTTGTGGAATTTCCTGTAAAAAATACCAGATTTTGTCCATTATTTAAGGTTTTGTCCATCAAATTTACATTAACTTCAAATAATAAAACAGATGTTACTTTTACAAAATGTATTATATCGTCTACTAAAGAATAAAGCAGTTGAAAGAGGCAAATAAAAAAGCAAAGTGATATTTGGCTGTTTTGTGTTTCATTTCATGGATTATTCACATTTTTGCGATAAATTAACCTCAAAAACAACATTCACGCTTATGTTTTACCACATTTCTAATAGATTACCACTTGGATATCTCTGATAATGATGCTCCTGAGGCCAAAGAAATCATGCTCCTGAGGCAAAAAATGAATATAAACATAAAAAGGTATAAATAAAGTGACGTTTCTGCTGTTTTGTGTTTAATTTTATGGATTATTCACATTTTTGCTGTAACTGAACATCGAAAACAATTTTTTTGGGCACATTTCTGATAGATTACCAAAACATTTCCTGAATATTGCCATCATTATAATAAAAATAAACTAAAATCGCACTAGACATTATAAAATATGGGTTGGGAAACATATTTTCTTGGAAATCTCGGTAATGATGCTCCTGTGGCAAAAAATGAATATAAATAAACATAAAAATCAATAAATAAAGTGATATTTCTACTGTTTTGTGTTTAATTTCATGGATTATTCACATTTTTGCATTAACTGAACCTCAAAAACCACCTTTATACTCATGTTTTAGCACATTTCTGATAGATTACCACTCAATTTCCTGAATATTGCCATCATTATAATAAAAATAAAGTAAAATTGCACTAGACTTTATAAAATATGGGTTGGGAAACCTTACATTTTCTTGGAGATCTCGGTAATGATGCTCCTGTCAGCCCAAACCCCTGCCTCAGTGTCCATCTTTATGCAAATCCAGCGGCTCCGTTGACTAAAAATATCTTATAATAAACATGTGAGTCATGCAGCCGTGGACGCTGTTACATAAGCGCCTGTCGTGTGTTTCCTCCAAACATAATGAATGTTTGGGCTCGGACACCTGCAGCTCGCCGCCATAAAAATACACCTGAATGTGCCACCGACCAAACCTTCAATTATTATTATTATTATTATTACAGCAGGAGCGGTGGGAGGTGACGGAAAGTAAAAGGGGATTTCAGTGCACTATTTCCGCCTCGTTTTGTTTTAGTTTTTAATTAGGAGTGGGCAATACAGTGATCCCTCGCTCTATCGCGCTTCATCTTTCACGGCTTCGCTGCTTCACGGATTTTTTTTACAGTGCGGATATTTTTACAGTGCATTGTGCTCTGAATCCTGATTGGCTCAGGGGCTTTACTGTTGTCTAGAAATAAAATATTGACGCTGTACTGTATTGGTTTTTCACTTGTCAACAGTTTTCGTTTCTGTACATTCTGCCAACTTTACGTTTGCATTTTTTTCTCTGTGACAAAACCCACAATGTCGAAGAAACGCTCTGCGCCGACAACGTAGTGTTGTGAGATGTATGTCTAGCTCCTATTGGCAGATAGCTGTGTGTGTGACATAGGGGTACGTGAGTGAGAGAGGCTGCGTGCGCGCGGCCAATCTTGTGGCGTCAGAGAGTGAGTCGCGAAGTGAGCGGGTGTGAAAGTGTGGGTACCTGGGTGAGGACGGCGACCGGGGCTTAGCGAGGGTGTATTACAGTAAAATAAAGCCAAAACTCTGGAGCAACAAACTGAGGTCGTCATTGCACTCACACTACACTTTGGACAACCGTGGGGTTCAGAATAGGGAGTTAAACCCCGGAGGACGAGCGACCCTTCGGCCCTGGAGAAGAGAATCTCCCCTGTGTCCTCCGACCACGGTCAGGGGACCGAGACAGGAATGGTTTAACAGTAAACAGACGCTACAGCGGAGCGGAGTCAGGACCAAGAGGAACAGACTGTGAAATACGCCTGTGACAATGTTTCCAACCTTGTATTACTATATTAAAATTATTGTTTTAAACTAATTTTGGGCTTTAAAACAGGTTTTGTTTTTTGGTTTCATTCCATAGTTCAGTATTGCATTGTAAAATAATAAAACTACTACTTCACGGATTTCACTTTTCGCGTGTTATTTTTGGAACGCAACTCCCGCGATAAACGAGGGATCACTGTATTGACATGAAATAATAGTTTTGCTTCTAAAATGTCACAATTATTACTTTACAATATTTTTTGGATCAGAATATTAATAATAATGATAAATGAACTGAATAAAATTGACATTCCCAACGATGACAACATTAAAGGAGCCACTTAAGCAACGTGACCGTCATGCTAATATAAACGCTGTTGTAGTGAATTCAATTTGACGACAGGGATATTCAAAACAAGTGCACTGAAAACTGAATATTAGTTCTTCCTCTAAAAGGGGATTTCAGTGCACTATTTCCGCCTTGTTTTGTTTTTAATTAGGAGTGGGCAATATTGACAAAAATGTCACAATTATTACTTTACAACATTCTTTTGATCAGAATATCAATAATAATGATAAATAAACGGAATAAAATTGACATTCCCAACGTTGACAACATTAAAGGACACATATTACTCATTATTTGTCGTCATTTTGTCCTTTAATCTTACTTTTGAGTAACTTTACTGATATCTCATGTTTTAGAACAATGTATTTATAGAAAACGCTGACAATTTTGCATCAGTTAAGTTTGGATTTAGTTTTCATCTGCTGCATTTATCTACTGGTTAAGAAACTAGCCACTTAAGCAACGTGACCGTCATGCTAATATAAACACGCTGTTGTAGTGAACGCAATTTGACGACAGGAATATTCAAAACAAGTGCACTGAAAACTGAAAATTAGTTCTTCCTCTAAAAGGGGATTTCAGTGCACTATTTCCGCCTGATTTTGTTGTAGTTTTTAATTAGGAGAGGGCAATATTGACACGAAATAATACTTTTTTTCTTCCAGTGTCCTGATAACGATAATCGCAAAAGTGCAGAAATATCACTCAATTATTACTCTTAATTAAAGTGCGCATGACTGGTTTTTATGATTTTCTTTGACTTTATTCTGTGTATTAATACCTGTTGTAAATATAAATTATAGTTTTACACCAATCAGGTTGCAGTTTGGGGAGAAAAGTTGAAAAATGTGTTGAAAATTACAGGAAGTAAACAAACTGATGACATTACACTGGGAATTTACACAAAATAAACTACTTTTTTGACTCGTTAAACTTTGATTCAACCAAATATAGACCTTCACATATATTCTTATTCGTTAAGTAAAAAAGTCTGACATTAGAGGAGTTTTGGCCCAGTGTACAGTGTGGTTGCTTCTTAATTTCCCAGTGTGATTTCATCAGTTACAACCAGGAAGTAAAATTAGAAACATAAAAATTGTTAAACTGGGATAAAACGTGTAAAGAATTTTTTAGTTCACTGCATAGTCAATCTGTCAGAGGCACTTTAAACTTGGGCTGTCACTTACGATTATTTTTATAGTTTACTTGTATATTTAGATGTTTTCAAAGCATTTTTAATCAAAGGTTGATTTATCGTCACTGAACGATTTTAGATATATAATATTTATGAATAAAAGTGTGTTATTAAGGCAACTCAGCAATTGTTTATTCTTTTTTGACATTTTGATAATAAAATGTTGCTGTCTTTGTTATAAAAGCTCTTTTGACATGTGTTTTTAATATATAATCAATATTTCAATATATAGTCCAATTAACAATGACAGTAGTTGATTACTGTTGAATCACTGCAGCCCTATTGAAACATTTACATTTTTTTTTAAATGTTATTTTAATCAGCTCTTTTTGTAGCATTTTTTTTTTTTTTTTACTATAAACGAGATATGCTTGATATTCCAGTTTTTGTGTATCTTCTATCTAAATTTCAATATATTCCCCATCTGTACTAATACATCACTTGCTAAGGTACTATTAAGTGCTATACATATTTTTTTCCCTTTATTTATCTTCTCTACTTATATTTATGGTAAAAAGTTGCAGAGAGTTCCAGTGTTCAAAATGCAGCTCGACTAGACGTGGACTGTCGTATTTTGCATGCACTGTGAGCTAGCATGAATGTTATGTTATATATATTCAGCGCAATTCATCAGAACGTGGAGAAATGCAGATTTGTTCCACACAGTTTAGTGAATCCCTCTCGGCTCTAAAATGTTGCCCATAATGCACTGCAGGACCCAAACTGATCAGCAACAGACACAAGCTACGTGTTAGCAAGTCATGTGCATGTGATTATTAAGTCGTTCCCTCAAGAGAATTATGTTGTTCCCTCAAGATAGTTATGTTATTCCCTGAAGATAATCTTGTTTCCTCAAGATAAGGAAATTATATTATTCATTCAAGATAATTACGTTCATTCAAGATAATTATGTTGTTCCCTCAAGATAATGTCATTCCCTAAAGATTATTACGTTCATTCAAGATAATTATGTCGTTCCCTCAAGGTTATTACGTTCATTCAAGATGATTGTCATTCCCTCAAGATAACTGTTGCTCCCTCAAAATCTCCTTCAAGATATTTTTTTTGTTATTCTATTCCATCTATTCTATCTGTTATTCTATCTATCCTCTACTTGTTCTGTCAAGATAATAATTTTGTTCCCTCAAGATAGTTATGTCGTTCCCTTGCAGTAATTAAGTCATTCTTTCAAGATAATCATATCATTCCCTCAAGATAATTATGTTGTTTCTTCAAGATAATTATGTCATTCCCTAAAAGAGATCGTTAATCTCAGTGGGACTATCCTGGTTAAATAAAGGTCAATAGAATAAAATATAATGTTCTCTCAATATAAAATCTCTATAAAATGTTAGCTTGTTCTCTCAAAATTATGTCATTCCTTCAAGATAATTATGTTATTCCTTTATAATATGTCGTTACCTCAAGATATTGGCTGCCTCATC
Source organism: Rhinogobius similis (assembly GCA_019453435.1). Classification (NCBI taxonomy): domain Eukaryota; kingdom Metazoa; phylum Chordata; class Actinopteri; order Gobiiformes; family Gobiidae; genus Rhinogobius; species Rhinogobius similis. The sequence continues at coordinate 19,178,542 of CM033639.1, forward strand.
AAGATAGTTGTCGTTAAGATAAGATAATTTTGTTTATGCAGTAAATCAAACGTAATGACCTGTTGTAGTTTCCCCAAAGTTTTTACTCTTGAGTCATTTCTTTGACCATCACAAACTACTTTTATTTATATACTTCTTGAATAATATAAATTTGAAGTCATGTTACTCCGCTCACTACACACTACACTCGAAACAACATTATTACTCGGGTCCAAAGCTCAGAAAAAGCTGTTTAACCTCATTTTCCCCCCTCGAAACATTCCCCAAACACCTTTTCTGTGCACAAAATACCATGTTATTTCTTGCCCGCGCGCGCTAAGTGTCACATAATACATTCCGTTTACGCCCAAAGCCTCCGCATAGCGTTTACGACTCCCGTGTTGTCACGCGCTTTCAGAAGGTGCGCCCGGCGTTCCGCGTGCTTCCCCACCTCTGTGCCGCCGTCAGATGTTGCGTTTAAAGTCACAACCGGGGGCAGGGAAGGCGATAATTGGCAGCGTATTCAAAAAAGGTGCCAGCTTTTCCCCATCTCCCACCAGAGCGAGGTTTAAATCGTGTCTGCACTTTGAATTTGAAGGCTCGCATAAAAGGAGACGAGAGGCAGGTGGAGCGAACGGCGCCAGAGAAATATAATCAAAAAAGCCCGATAAGTAAAGTGCGCTGACAAATTTCCCCGCTTTGGAAGTTGAATGAGCAAATCAGAGAATAATGACGTGCACGAGAAGGCAATATATCATAAAAGAGCGCATCAAAAAAGGCTCGGAAATGGTCAGATGTGTGAAAGCTGCACTGCGGAACTTTGCAACCTGCTTGTTTATATGGAAAAGTTCCGTCTTTGCCGGGAATGTTCCACACTGTGGCATTAAACACACTGTCCCGGTCAAAAGTTTGAGCTGAAAAAAAGGACAAAATTCACGTTTTTAATGGTTGGATCTTAACAACGTTCCAAGTAGAGATTCAATAAGCGACAAGAAATGGGAGTGAGACAAAAAAAACTTTTTCAAACTTAATTATTTAATTTAAAGGGAACATATTCTGCTACAGTGACTTTTTTGAGCTTTAGATCCTGTTCTAACGATGTTCCGTCATCAAAAACACACCTGGAGTAGCGTTCAGCTGCATTCACACTGTTTTGACGAATGTTTATTAGAAAATCCTCTCCCTCCGAACGTCAAACACACTTCCTGCTGAACTCCTTCTACCTCGGATGTAATTTGCAGACTTCATACGTCAGAGAATCTTCCGCTGTTTTAAGTCCTTTAAATCAATGCCAGACTCGTTCTGAGCATTTCTGCCTCTAAACACGATAGTTGCTGCTGCTGGGCTGAACCTCGTGTTTTGAACAGCGCTGATAAGACTGTATTGCTCTCAGTGCCAGTGTCAGTGAACAGTGCAATCAAATCCTTTTACTAAGAACATAAACTTTGTGGTTTGTTTGTTTCAAAACAAGAGCAGGTTTAAAGGCTAATAACAGTATGAAAAATGCAGAATATTTTCCCTTTAAGGCAAGACACTACAGGCAAAACCCCTTCTTTTTTTTTTTCAATGTTTTGTTTTTTTGTCAGTTTCCTCTCTCACATATCGGCTTTTGTGTGGAAACTACAAACTTGTCAAATCTGCTCCTGAAGATGTTTTAATTATTTAACTGAATCCACTTCATCCATAGATTTCTCTGGGACATTGTAACTTCAAAGGCCGTTTTCTTAAAATGCATTTTTCTCCCTCGAGACACAAAGATCAGCCTTAAAGTAGATCCTACACCAAACTGTACAATCTGGACTCAACAAGATTTTGACGAAACGTAAAGAAGGATTTGTTGATTTCTAATTCTGAAACTGATTTATTGAAGTTTTAAGTAAAGAAATGAAGCCAAATTAAAAAAATTTTAGGTCAATTTTCAGTCGGATCCAAAGAAATCCAAAATCTCCTCTTTCATTTTTTTTTAATGACTAATATGTTACAAAATGAACCAAGAAATTTAAACCTGGTTCTGTCCATTTTTCAGATTTAAATGTCCCAAATATGTGTATTTTTAACAATTTCTTCACATAAAATGCCTTATTTCTACATGAAAACATGACATGATGAAAAACTTGTAATATATTTTTTTCTTAGATTTATGTGACTAAACTACAGGAGAAGATTAACACTGATATCATAAAATTTAAGATTTTTTCCTATTCACCTGCAGCGCCTCGCCTTAAGTCCTTTTAGCTTACATAAATATTACTTTTTGCAGTGAACCATGTGCTTTCACTGACAAGAGAATTCACTGTAAACCTGTGCATTAAAAAACAAGCAAATATACATATGATTGACGATTAAACATAATGGAATCTCTGTTAAAATTCGATTAATTGCCCTGTTTTATGAAATACGCTGATGCAAATGTTATGTATCGACGTGAAACCCACTCAGTAAATTCAAAAACAAAACGTGCGTGTCCTTAAACGAGCTCCAACGACGTCCTCGGATGATAAAACGGCACGACTGTAGCATAAAATTGTAGGCCGCGCTTGCAAAAACGAACAAAAATCACCAAATATTGCTAAATCCCTTTCTAAAAACAGCCCTGGTGGATTCGTTCTGGGGAAACGCGCTTCAGATCTCTTTGTAATCGTCGGACGCACAGTTTGGCCCGGCCCGCTTCAGTCTGGACTCACTTTCACTTAAACAAAAGGAAACCACAAAAAGCGCTTTGAGATTAGCGCGGGATTAGAGCCGCTAATGTGGTTAATCCCAGATGTGTGTGGGCCGGGCCTGGACCGGGTCTAAATCCGGATTTGTTCTCCTCTGCTCCGGCTCCGGTCGAGAAACAAAGATGGAGGAGTCGTGTTCTCGGTGAGATTTGTGCGTTCACATGTTATGAACCAGAGACATGAACCTGCCACGGAGGAGATGTGTTTGTACAGAGAGATCTATGGATGAAGTGGATTCAATGGGAGAATAAAACATGTTTAAGAGCAGATCGGACAAGGTTTAAACCAGGACTAAACCAACAACTAAACCAGGACTAAACCAGGGCTTATAACTAATGTTACAAATGAATCAAGAAATTTAAACCTGGTTCTGTCCATTTTTCAGATGAGAATGTCCCAAATGTGTGCAATTTTTGGCCATTTTTCCACATAAAATGCCTTATTTCTACATGAAAACCTGACATGATGAAAAACTTGCAATACATTTTTTTTCTTACATTTATGTGACTAAACTACAGCAGAAGTTTACAATTGATATCTTTACATTTAAGATTTTTTCCTGTTCCTTACATAAATATTACAGAGAAATCTATGGATGAAGTGGATTCAATGGAAGAATAAAACATCTTTAGGAGCAGATTGGACAAGGTCTAAACCAGGACTAAAACAACAACTAAACCAGGTCTCAACCAAGATTAAACCAGGACTTAATCAGGACTAAACCAGGACTTAATCAGGACTAAACCAGGACAAAACCAACGATTAAACCAGGACTAAACCAACAACTAAACCAACAACTAAACCAACAACTAAACCAACAACTAAACCAACAACTAAACCAGGACTACACCAGGACTACACCAGGACTAAACCAGGCGTAAACAAACAACTAACCAGGACTCAACCAACAACTAAAACAGGACTAAACCAACAACTAAACCAAAAACTAAATCAACGACTAAACCAGGACTTAATCAGGACTAAACCAACGACTAAACCAACGACTAAACCAACGACTAAACCAACGACTAAACCAACGACTAAACCAACGACTAAACCAACGACTAAACCAACGACTAAACCAACGACTAAACCAACGACTAAACCAACGACTAAACCAACGACTAAACCAACGACTAAACCAACGACTAAACCAACGACTAAACCAACGACTAAACCAACGACTAAACCAGGTCTAAATCAGGTCCAAACCGGGACTTAACCAGGATTAAACCAGAAAAAAACTAAACCAGACAAAACTGCAAAAAACTCAACAAAAATAAAACAGTATGAAACAACTCCCCAGATATCTCATCATTGTGTCGCCGTGTTCCAGGTTTGATAAAGACGGCGCTGCCCGGCATGGACCGCGAGGTGAAGGAGAACTACCAGGTGGTGATCCAGGCCAAGGACATGGCGGGGCAGATGGGGGGCCTGTCCGGGACCACCACCGTCAGCATCACCCTGTCCGACGTCAACGACAACCCGCCCAGATTCACCAAAGGTACCACACGCCGTCGTCATCGTCCTATCTGTGTATTTAAAGTGCGTATGACGGGTTTTTATGATTTTCTAAATTTGAGTTTATTCAGTGTATTAATACCTCTTGTAAACATAAATTGTAGTTTTACACCAATCAGGTCGCTATTTGTGGAGAAAAGTCGAAACATCTGTTGAAAATTACAGGAAGTAAACAAATTGATGACATCACACTGGGGAGACAAAGGTCATGCATAATTTACACAAAATAAACTACCTTTTTGAAGCTTTAAACATTAATTCAACAAAATAAAAGTGTTCACATGTATTTCTCTGTCAAAAGAACAAAATCTGTGACATTAGATGAGTTTTGGCCCAGTGTACAGTGTGGTTGCCATGGCAATTTCCTAGTGTGATGTCATACTTTACAACCAGGAAGTAAAATTTAAAACCTAAATAAGTAGCTAAACTGGGGTAAAATTTGTGACGATTCTAGCAGAAATTGAAATATCTTTATCTTGACAGCATTTTAGTTAAATGAGTAGTTCAACCTGTCAGAGGCCCTTTAAAGGTGCTGTACCCGATTTTTACGCTCTGTTTACCTTATACAG
>CM033639.1:19183430-19348581 GCA_019453435.1 Rhinogobius similis
GCAAAGAGTTGATGATAATTTCCTCAAACATGATGTAAAATACAATAATAAATGTGTTTAAAGCAGCTCTGATGTCACTCACATGTGTCTGAGGCTTTCACTTTGACAAAATCATGTTGCACTTCACTTTTGCCTTCGTTCCGAATTTAGAATGTTAAAAAAAAAAAAAATCACAAAATAAAATCAAAGTTATGAGAAAATCATCATAAACTGTTATACGCACTTTAATTCGACTGAAGTGTTTTGCCCAATGATGAGTGCAGTATGTTTTGTTTTTTTTTTGTTTTTTTTTTAAGAAAAAGGGGGAACAATGCATAATGAACATTTAAACAAATGTAAATATGCCAGATTATAGCCCAGGGCTAATTTCCATCTGCAGACGCCCTGCAGGTCACAAAAGGATAAGAACATACAGTACACTTCAGAGAAACAGAGACCAGAAAACAAGGTTTTATCATGTTTGTGCAACTACAAACATTCAACAGAAACAAGAGTCACACCCTCACATTGCACTGGTCCCTCTTGCATTTTGATCTGGAGATGTAGTTGATAAGCGGATGTTGCACATGAGTAACTTTTAACATTTGGGCTCACACATGTTTGTGTCTCTCAACCATGATTTTAAATGTTTCTTAAAAGTAGGAAAGCTTGTACTCTCCCTCACTGAGTGGAATATTGTTCCAGAATGTTACACCCTGTTATGACAAGACGTTTTGGGAGAAGCAGTTCGCCTGAACGGTGGCTCACAGTCGCCTCTGACGGTGGATCCAGTTCTTCTTGATCCAGCAGAGCTCACAGATTTTAGTTTGATAAAATCATTCATTGGTGGAGGACTTTACAGATCTGGCGGCTGCTTGTGATGCTTGTGATGCTTGTGATGCTTGTGATGTTTTTGATGCTTGTGATGCTTGTGATGCTTGTGATGCCGCTGAAGCCTCTGAAGCTCCTCCCTCTTGTTTGTTCAGGTACGTCGGTGATCCAGGTGACGGCCACAGACGCAGACGACGCCACCTACGGGAACAGCGCCAGAGTGGTGTACAGCATCCTGGAGGGACAGCCGTACTTCTCCGTGGACGCAGACACAGGTGACACCCTACACTCTACACTTTACACTGTACACTCTACACTTTACACCCTACACTTTACACTCTACACTTTACACTCTACACTTTACACTCTACACTTTACACTTTACACTCTACACTTTACACCCTACACTTTACACTCTACACTTTACACTCTACACTTTACACTGTACACTCTACACTTTACACCCTACACTTTACACTCTACACTTTACACTCTACACTTTACACTTTACACTCTACACTCTACACTCTACACTCTACACTTTACACTCTACACTTTACACTGTACACTCTACACTCTACACCCTACACTTTACACACTTTACACTCTACACTTTACACTTTACACTCTACACTCTACACTCTACACTCTACACTTTACACTCTACACTTTACACTGTACACTCTACACTCTACACTTTACACTCTACACTTTACACTCTACACTTTACACTCTACACTGTACACTCTACACTCTACACTTTACACTTTACACTCTACACTTTACACTCTACACTTTACACTCTACACTCTACACTCTACACTTTACACTTTACACTCTACACTCTACACTGTACACTCTACACTTTACACTCTACACTTTACACTCTACACTTTACACTCTACACTCTACACTGTACACTCTACACTTTACACTCTACACTTTACACTTTACACTCTACACTCTACACTTTACACTTTACACTCTACACTTTACACTCTACACTTTACACTCTACACTTTACACCCTACACTTTACACTCTACACTCTACACTTTACACTCTACACTTTACACTCTACACTTTACACTCTACACTTTACACTCTACACTTTACACTTTACACTCTACACTTTACACTCTACACTTTACACTCTACACTTTACACCCTACACTTTACACCCTACACTTTACACCCTACACTTTACACCCTACACTTTACACTCTACACTTAAACTTAAACCACTAAACCAGAGATGTTCAGCTTTATTTCACCGAGTTCGAGGCCAGAAACGAGTCCAACACTTAAAAAAAAAAAAAAAAAAAAAAAAAACATGTAAAAGACTTTAACGTCTGCAGAACTGAACCAGGACTAAACCAGGTCTACGGTTTTAACCAAGTCTAAACCTAAATCTGGACTAAATCAGAACTCAACCAGGACTAAATCAACGCCGTAAACAAAGAGGAACACGGCTAGCATAACAAGCAGTGTGTTTCACATGTGTGCAGTTCCCTCTGCCGTCAGTAGATGGAGCTAAGTTACTCCCGAGGCTGTGATAGTTATATTATTCTTTCTAAAACATTTTATTTTTGTTCTAACACATGACATATCAAAGTAAAGACACTCAAGAGCATGTTTAAAGGCTAAAGCCCTGTTCACACCGCAGTGACAAAATCGCGCCTGTCGCCCCTAGTTTGTCGCCCGTGCATTTAAGCACAGTCGCTTTAGTCGCGCGACTTGGTCGCAGAAAAAAAAGTCACCAGCGACACGCGGCGCGACCGGCGCGACCAGCACAGCTAACCTGCAGCTAGAGTTTAGATTCCTGGGAGCGGGGCGTTCGGGACCACATTTTCCGCTCTTTTGTCGGGCTGGGCCACGGACCTGGGCCGTGTGGGCTCGGTCTGAGGGCAGAGACAAGCACGTGTGTGTCACGTTTGTAACATGCGCTCCACGGCGAAAGAGCGCGGTGTGTAGCTAGCACTGTGTTGTTTTCCTCCTCATCCTCTGATAAAGTGGTCAAAATATGTGACGGCACCAGAATAAAAGTGCGCGGCTGCTACACGGAGCAGAGCGGAGGAGAGAGAGAGAGCCACGGATGCCCTCCCAAAAAGCTGAAGAAAAGAGCGAGGGAGAGGGATCATTGGTCCAGCGTCAGCGGAGGGACAAGCACTTCTGGAACAGGAGACGTCCCGTTGGTGCAGGTAGAACACTAAACACTTGAAGCCCTGTCAGGCGCTTATTCTGCCAATTAAACTCTGCACGGAACTCAGTTTACGGTTCTACGGCCGCCGCAAAGTCGCTCTTGTCGCGTCGCGCCGCACGACAGAATGGCAGGATTCGCGCCGCGCCGGTCGCCCCGGTCGCGCCGCAAAATCGCAGAAGGCTTTTGTCCAGGGCTGAACCAGGGCTGAACCAGGACTGAACCAGGACTGAACCAGGACTGAACCAGGACTGAACCAGGACTGAACCAGGACTGAACCAGGACTGAACCAGGACTGAACCAGGGCTGAACCAGGACTGAACCAGGACTAAACCAGGGCTAAACCAGGGCTGAACCAGGACTGAACCAGGGCTGAACCAGGACTGAACCAGGACTGAACCAGGGCTGAACCAGGACTGAACCAGGACTAAACCAGGGCTAAACCAGGTCTGAACCAGGACTGAACCAGGGCTGAACCAGGACTGAACCAGGACTGAACCAGGGCTGAACCAGGACTGAACTAGGACTAAACCAGGGCTGAACCAGGACTGAACCAGGACTGAAGAGGGACTGAACCAGGGCTGAACCAGGACTGAACCAGGACTAAACCAGGGCTGAACCAGGACTGAACCAGGTCTGAACCAGGGCTGAACCAGGTCTGAACCAGGACTGAACCAGGACTGAACCAGGACTGAACCAGGTCTAAACCAGGGCTGAACCAGGACTGAACCAGGGCTGAACCAGGACTGAACCAGGTCTGAACCAGGACTGAACCAGGTCTAAACCAGGGCTGAACCAGGACTGAACCAGGTCTAAACCAGGACTGAACCAGGTCTGAACCAGGTCTGAACCAGGGCTGAACCAAGACTGAACCAGGGCTGAACCAGGACTGAACCAGGTCTGAACCAGGACTGAACCAGGTCTGAACCAGGACTGAACCAGGACTGAACCAGGGCTGAACCAGGACTGAACCAGGTCTGAACCAGGACTGAACCAGGTCTGAACCAGGACTGAACCAGGGCTGAACCAGGGCTGAACCAGGGCTGAACCGGGGCTGAACCGGGGCTGAACCAGGACTGAACCAGGACTGAACCAGGGCTGAACCGGGGCTGAACCAGGACTGAACCAGGACTGAACCAGGGCTGAACCAGGACTGAACCAGGACTAAACCAGGTGTAAAGCAGGAATAAACAAGTCTAAATCAGGACTAAACCAGGACTAAAACAGAACTAAACAAAACTAAACCAATAAACTAGGACCAAACCAGGTCTGAATCAGGACTAAACTGGGTCTAATCCAAGTCTACGGTCTTAATCAGGTCTAAACCTAATTCAGGACTGAAACAGGGCTAAACCAGGTCCAAACCAAGACTGAACCAAGACTAAACCAGGTCTAAAACAGAACAAACAGGACTAAACCAATAAACCAGGACTAAACCAGGACTAAACTGGGTCTAATCCAGGTCTAAACCAGGTCTGAACCAGGACTAAACTGGGTCTAAACCAAGTCTACGGTCTTAATCAGGTCTAAACCTAAATCAGGACTAAACCAGGTCCAAACCAAAACTAAACCAGGTCTTAAACAGGACTAAACTGGGTCTAAACCAGGTCTAGGGTCTTAATCAAGTCTAAATCTAAACCAGGTCTCAAGCAGCTCAGTAATCAAAGAAAACCACGGCTAGCATAACAAGCAGTGTGTTTCAAATCTGTGCAGTTCCCTCTGCCGTCAGTAGATGGAGCTAAGTTACTCCCGAGGCTGTGATAGTTAGATTATTCTTTCTAAAACATTTTATTTTTATTCTAACACATGACATATCAAAGTAAAGACACTCAAGAGCATGTTTAAAGGCTAAAAACAACACAAATGATGCATAATATTTGTCTTTTAATTGTTAGACACATCAAAGTTTATTTAAATGTTCTTTTACATATTGAGAATACGTCGACTCTTTTCATATTGCTTTGTAAAACCCTCAGTATTTCCAGTATATTTCCTCTCAAGCTGAAGACCTTTATGACACCTCTCAGGATATTTATTTACAACTTCATAAAAGAATAATATTAAAAGCTTTTACGGGGATTTTAAGACAAACACGGGAATCCACTTTTTATTTGTAGAAAATGGCACTTTGGTGATGACTTTAGCGCCGCGGAAACGGAGGCGCCGCTGATGTTTACGGCTTTAAAATTTGATTTGGGAATGAATAATGTGTCAGAGGAGAGCGCGGCTTTGGGCACTTTGCACCGAACAGGAAAACGGGGCAAATGTGGAATTATTTGTGCCTCATGAAACAAAATGTACTGTAGGCGACACATTCAGCGGTCTGTCCTGTTTACTTGACTAACTTTTAATACAATCGTGCTTCTCAGAGTCATTTGGACGTCGTACTTTTATTATTTGACGCTCTAAAAGCTTCGGTTCCTCTTGATGAAAGCTTAATTTTGCGAAAATTGAATGATTATTCAAGATTACAGAGACTAAACAACAGAGAAATCTCTTATTTTCTTTCGTTATCATTGTTTAATACAGTGTTATTTCTCAAGTTCAAAAAAATCAATAAATAAAGTGATATTTCTGTTGTTTTGTGTTTAATTTCATGGATTATTCACATTTTTGCAATAATTGAAACTCAAAAATAACATTTTTTGGCACATTTCTGATAGATTACCAAAACATTTCCTGAATATTGCCATCGTTATAATAAAAATAAACTAAAATTGCACTAGACATAAAATAAAATATGGATTGGGAAACATATTTTCTTGGATATCTCAGGTAATGATGCTCCTGAGGCAAAAAATGAATATAAATAAACATAAAATCAACATAGTACATGATATTACTGTTGTTTTGTGTTTAATTTCATGGATTATTCCCATTTTTGCAATAAATGAACCTCAAAAACAACATTTATACTCATGTTTTACCACATTTCTAATAGATTACCACTCAATTTCCTGAATATTGCCATCATTATAATAAAAATAAACTAAAATTGCACTAGACTTTATAAAATATGGGTTGGGAAACCTTACATTTTCTTGGATATCTCGGTAATGATGCTCCTGTCAGCACAAACCCCTGCCTCAGTGTCCATCTTTATGCAAATCCAGCGGCTCCGTGGACTATAAATACCTTATAATAAACATGTGAGTCATGCAGCCGTGGACGCCGTTACATAAGCGCCTGTCGTGTGTTTCCTCCAAACATAATGAATGTTTGGGCTCGGACACCTGCAGCTCGCCGCCATAAAAATACACCTGAATGTGCCGCGACCAAACCTTCAATTATTATTATTATTATTACAGCAGGAGCGGTGGGAGGTGACGGAAAGTAAAAAGGGATTTCAGTGCACTATTTCCTCCTGATTTTGTTTTAGTTTTTAATTAGGAGTGGGCAATATTGACACGAAAATACTTCTAAAATGTCACAATTATTACTTTACAATATCCTTTTGATCAGAATATTAATAATAATGATAAATAAACTGAATTAAATTGACATTCCCAACGTTGACAACATTAAAGGACACACATTGTGCATTATTTGTTGTAATTTTGTCCTTTTAATCTTACATTTGAGTTCTTCTGCTGCATTTATCTACTGGTTAAGAAACTAGCCACTTAGGCAACGTGACCGTCATGCTAATATAAACACGCTGCAATTTGACGAACGGAATATTCAAAATAAGTGCACTGAAAACTGAAAATTAGTTCTTCCTCTAAAAAGGGATTTCAGTGCACTATTTCCGCCTTGTTTTGTTTTAGTTTTTAATTAGGAGTGGGCAATATTGATACAAATACTTCTAAAATGTCACCATTATTACTTTACAATATCCTTTTGATCAGAATATTAATAATAATGATAAATAAACTGAATAAAATTGACATTCCCAACGTTGACAATAATAAAGGACACACATTATGCATTATTTGTTGTAATTTTGTCCTTTTAATCTTACATTTGAGTTCTTCTGCTGCATTTATCTACTGGTTAAGAAACTAGCCACTTAGGCAACGTGACCGTCATGCTAACATAAACACGCTGCAATTTGACGACCGGAATATTCAAAACAAGTGCACTGAAAACTGAAAATGAGTTCTTCCTCTAAGATTATTTCAGTGCACTATTTCCGCCTTGTTTTGTTTTCGTTTTTAATTAGGAGTGGGCAATATTGACACGAAATAATACTTTTTTCAGCGTCCTGATAACGATAATCGCAAAAGTGCAGAAATATCACTCAAGTATTACTCTTATTTAAAGTGCGCATGACAGGTTTTTATGATTTTCTTTGAGTTTATTCAGTGCATTAATACCGGTTGTAAATATAAATGATAGTTTTACACCAATTAGGTCGCAGTTTGGGGAGAAAAGTGTGAAAAATGTGTTGAAAATTACAGGAAGTAAACAAACTGATGACATCACACTGGGAATTTACACAAAATAAACTACTTTTTTGACCAAATGAGTCAACCAAATAAAGACGTTCACATATATTCTTATTCGTTAAGTAAAAAAGTCTGACATTACAGGAGTTTTGTCCCAGTGTACAGTGTGGTTTCTTCTTAATTTCCCAGTGTGATGTCATCATTTACAACCAGGAAGTAAAATTAGAAACATAAAAATTGTTAAACTGGGATAAAATGTGTAGAGAATTTTACCGCTATTTGAAATATATTCATCTTAACTGCATTTTAGTTCAATGCGTAGTCCAACCTGTCAGGGGCCCTTTAAACTTGGGCTGTCACTTATGATTATTTTTATAGTTTACTTGTATATTTAGATGTTTTCAATGCATTTTTAACCAAATAAAGGTTGATTTATCGTCACTGAATGATTTTAGATGTAGAATATTTACGAATGAAGTGTATTAATAAGGCAACTCGGCAATTGTTTATTCTTTTTTGACATTTTGATAATAAACTGTTGCTGTCTTTGTTATAAAAGCTCTTTTGACATGTGTTTTAAAGTCAATATACACTAGTTAACGATGACAGTAGTTGATTATTTTTATTGTCGAATCACTGCAGCCCTAATGAAACATTTAAAGGGCCTATGACAGGTTGGACTACTCATGGAACTAAAATACAGTTAGGATAAATATATTTAAAGTTTTGCTAAAAATAATTACACATTTATAATTTTTTGCATTTTTTTTTTTTAGTTTTGTAATGTCACTTCCTGGTTGTAAATGATGACATCACACTAGGAAATTACTCTGCACACTGGGCTAAAACTCAGCTAATGTCAGAGATTTTTTTTGTCCGACAAATGAAAATGCATGTGAACAATTTTTATTTTGTTGAATTAACGTTTTAAGGGTCATTTAAGTAGTTTATTTTGGGTAAATTATGCAAAACCTTTGAATGGAGTGAGTCTCCCCAGTGTGATGTCATCAGTTTTTTACTTCCTGTATTTTCAAACTGATTTTTAAACTTTTCTCCACCAACTACAGCTTGACTGGTGTAAAATAGTAATTATTATGTACAATACGTATTAATACACCAAATAAAATCAAAATTAGAAGATCTTTAAAACCTGTCATACGCACTTTAAAACAAAACTTTTTAATTTTAATCAGCTCTTTTCGTTGCATTTTTTTTTAACTATAAAATATATGCTTGATATTCCAGTTTTGTGTATCTTCTATCTAAATTTCAATATTTTCCCCGTCTGTACTTGTAATACGTCACTTGCTAAGGCAGTGTTTTTCAACCTTTTTTGACACACAGCACACTTTTATTTGGCTGAAAATATTCCATGGCACACCAACTAAAATAATACCAAATCACACCATTTAGAAAAAAACAAAAACGTGTTATTTACGTTGCAGATATCGCCTATGCCGTTGAGTCTGGTTCGTTAAATGTGGCAATGGTGGCTTTTTATCTTTCATTTTTTGTAAAGAAGTTGCTCAGAACACTCTAAATTTGTAAATTATTCATTTAAATCCACGACATTTTTTCAAGGCACACCTCAAGGCACACTAGTGTTCCCCGTGCTATACATCTTTTTTTCCCTTTATTTAGCTTCTCTATTTATATTTATGGTAAAAAGTTGAATTTATCTATGGCACACAGCAGGCGCAGAGAGTTCCAGTGTTCAAAATGCAGCTCGACTGGACGTGGACTGTCGTATTTTGAATGCACTGTGAGCTAGCATGAATATTATGTTGTATTTAATTCAGCTCAATTCATCACAACGTGGAGAAAAGTGGATTTGTTCCACACAGTTTAGTGAATCCCTCTCGGCTCTAAAATGTTGCCCATAATGCACTGCAGGACCCAAACTGACCAGCAACAGACACAAGCTACGTGTTAGCAAGTCATGTGCATGTGATTATTAAGTCGTTCCCTCAAGAGAATTATGTTGTTCCCTCAAGATAGTTGTTATTCCCTGAAGATAATCTCGTTTCCTCAAGATAAGGAAATTATATTATTCATTCAAGATAATTACGTTCATTCAAGATAATTATGTTGTTCATTCAAGATAATCTCGTTTCCTCAAGATAAGGAAATATATTATTCATTCAAGATTATTACGTTCATTCAAGATAATTATGTCGTTCCCTCAAGATTATTACGCTCATTCAAGATGATTGTCATTCCCTCAAGGTAACTATGTTGCTCCCTCAAAATAATATTTCGTTCCTTCAAGATTTTTTTTTTGTTATTCCATCTATTCTATCTATCCTCTACTTGTTCTGTCAAGATAATAATTTTGTTCCTTCAAGATAGTTATTTCGTTCCCTCGCAGTAATTAAGTCATTCTTTCAAGATAATCATATCATTCCCTCAAGATAATTATGTTGTTCCTTCAAGATAATTATGTCATTCCCTAAAAGAGATCGTTAATCTCAGTGGGACTATCCTGGTTAAATAAAGGTCAATAAAATAAAATATAATCTCTATAAAATGTTAGCTTGTTCTCTCAAAATTATGTCATTCCTTCAAGATAATTATGTTATTCTTTCTTTATAATATGTCGTTACCTCAAGATATTGGCTGGCTCATCAAGATAGTTGTCGTTTCCTCAAGATAATTTTGTTTATGCAGTAAATCAAACGTAATGACCTGTTGTAGTTTTTCCTCTTGACTAATTTCTTTGACCATCACAAACTACTTTTATTTATATACTTCTTGAATAATATAAATTTGAAGTCATGTTACACTCAAAACAACATTATTACTCGGGTCCAAAGCTCAGAAAAAGCTGTTTAACCTCATTTTTCCCGCTCGAAACATTCCCCAAACACCTTTTCTGTGCACAAAATACCATGTTATTTCTTGCCGGCGCGCGCTAAGTGTCACATAATACATTCCGTTTACGCCCAAAGCCTCCGCGGCGTTTACCGTCTCCCGTGTTAATGCGCCGCTTTCAGGTGCGCCCGGCGTTCCGCGTGCTTCCCCACCTCTGTGCCGCCGTCAGATGTTGCGTTTAAAGTCACAACCGGGGGCAGGGAAGGCGATAATTGGCAGCGTATTCAAAAAAAGGTACCAGCTTTTCCCCATCTCCCACCAGAGCGAGGTTTAAATCGTGTCTGCACTTTGAATTTGAAGGCTCGCATAAAAGGAGACGAGAGGCAGGTGGAGCGAACGGCGCCGGAGAAATATAATCAAAAAAGCCCGATAAGTAAAGTGCGCTGACAAATTTCCCCGCTTTGGAAGTTGAATGAGCAAATCAGAGAATAATGACGCGCACGAGAAGGCGATATATCATAAAAGAGCGTGTCAAAAAAGGCTGGGAAATGGTCAGATGTGTGAAAGCTGCACTGCGGAACTTTGCAACCTGCTTGTTTTTATGGAAAAGTTGTGTCTTTGCCGGGAATGTTCCACAGTGTGGCATTAAACACACTGTCCAGGTCAAAAGTTTAAGCTGAAAAAAAGGAGTAAAGTCACGTTTTTAATGGTTGGATCTTAACAACGTTCCAAGTAGAGATTCAAAAAGCGACAAGAAATGGGAGTGAGACAAAAAAAAAACTTTTAAAAACATAATTATTTAATTTAAAGGACACATATTCTGCTACAGTGACTTTTTTTGAGCTTTAAATCCTGTTTTAACAATGTTCCGTCATCAAAAACACACCTGGAGTAGCGTTCAGCTGCATTCACGCTGTTTTGACGAATGTTTATTAGAAAATCCTCTCCCTCCGAGCGTCAAACACACTTCCTGCTGAACTCCTTCTACCTCGGATGTAATTTTCAGACTCATCAGAGAACCTTCCGCTGTTTTAAGTCCTTTAGATCAATGCCAGACTCGTTCTGAGCATTTCTGCCTCTAAACACGATCGCTGCTGCTGCTGGGCTGAACCTCGTGTTTTGAACAGCGCTGATAAGACTGTATTGCTCTCAGTGTCAGTGAACAGTGCAATCAAATCCTTTTACTAAGAACATAATAAACTTTTGTTTTGTGTTTTGTTTGTTTCAAAACAAGAGCAGGTTTAAAGGCTAATAACAGTATGAAAAATGCAGAATATTTTCCCTTTAAGGCGAGACACTACAGGCAAAACCCTTTTTTTTTTTCAATCTTTTGGTTTTTTTTTTATCAGTTTCCTCTCACACATCGGCTTTTATGTGGAAACTACAAACTTGTCCTATCTGCTCCTGAAGATGTTTAATTATTTAATTGAATCCACTTCATCCATAGATTTCTCTGGGACATTGTAACTTCAAAGGACGTTTTCTTAAAATGCATTTTTGTCCCTCGAGACATAAAGATCAGCCTTAAAGTAGATCCTACACCAAACTGTACAATCTGGACTCAACAGGATTTAGACCAAACGAACACAAGGATTTGGTGATATTTAATTCTGAAACTGATTTATTGAAGTTTTAAGTAAAGAAATGAAGCAAAATTTGAATTTTTGGGTCAATTTTCAGTCAGATCCAAAGAAATCCAAAATCCCGTCTTTCATTTTTTTAAATGACTAATCTGTGTACAAAATGAACCAATAAATTTAAACCTGGTTCTGTCCATTTTTCAGATTTAAATGTCTCAAATATGTGGATTTTTGGCTGTTTTTCCACATAAAATGCCTTATTTCTACATGAAAACATGACATGATGAAAAACTTGTAATACATTTTATTCTTACATTTATGTGACTAAACTACAGCAGAAGTTTACAATTGATATTTTAAGATTTTTTTCCTATTCACCTGTAGCGTCTCACTTTAAGTCCTTTTAACTGACATAAATATTACTTTTTGCAGTGAACCATGTGCTTTTACTGACAAGAGAATTCACTGTAAACCTGTGCATTAAAAAACAAACAAATATACATATGATTGATGATTAAACATGATGGAATCTCTATTAAAATTCGATGAATTGCCCTGTTTTATGAAATACGCTGATGTAAATGTTATGTATCGACGTGAAACCCACTCAATAAATTCAAAAACAAAACATTTGTGTCCTTAAACGAGCTCCAGCGACGTCCTCGGATGATAAAACGGCACGACTGTAGCATAAAATTGTAGGCCGCGCTTGCAAAAACGAACAAAAATCACCAAATATTGCTAAATCCCTTTCTAAAAACAGCCCTGGTGGATTCGTTCTGGTGAAACGCGCTTCAGATCTCTTTGTAATCGTCGGACGCACAGTTTGGCCCGGCCCGCTTCAGTCTGGACTCACTTTCACTTAGACAAAAGGAAACCACAAAAAGCGCTTTGAGATTAGCGCGGGATTAGAGCCGCTAATGTGGTTAATCCCAGATGTGTGTGGGCCGGGCCTGGACCGGGTCTAAATCCGGATTTGTTCTCCTCTGCTCCGGCTCCGGTCGAGAAACAAAGATGGAGGAGTCGTGTTCTCTGTGAGATTTGTGCGTTATTAACCAGAGACATGAACCTGGAGGAGGAGACGTGTTTGTACAGAGAGATCTATGGATGACGTGGATTCAATGGGACAATAAAACATGTTTAAGAGCTGATCGGACAAGGTCTAAACCAGGACTAAACCAGGATTTGCAACTAATATGTTACAAAATGAATCAAGAAACCTGGTTCTGTCCATTTTTCAGATTTAAATGTCCCAAATGTGTGCAATTTTGGCCATTTTTTCACATAAAATGCCTAATTTCTACATGAAAACATGACATGATGAAAAACTTGTAATACATTTTTTTCTTACATTTATGTGACTAAACTACAGGAGAAGTTTAACATTGATATCTTTAAATTTAACATTTTTTTCCTGTTCACCTTAAGTCCTTTTAACTTACATAAATATTACAGAGAAATCTATGGATGAAGTGGATTCAATGGAAGAATAAAACATCTTTAGGAGCAGATTGGACAAGGTCTAAACCAAGACTAAAACAACAACTAAACCAGGACTAAACCAGGACTTGTAACTACAAAATGAATCAAGAAATTTAAACCTGGTTCTGTCCATTTTTCAGATTGAAATGTCCCAAATATGTGGATTTTTGGCTGTTTTTCCACATAAAATGCCTTATTTCTACATGAAAACATGACAAACATTTTTTTCTTACATTTATGTGACTAAACTACAGCAGAAATTTCAACAACAACTAAACCAGGACGAAACCAATGATTAAACCAGGACTAAACCAACAACTAAACCAACAACTAAACCAACAACTAAACCAACAACTAAACCAACAATTAAACAGGACTAAACCGGAACTAAACCAACAACTAAACAGGACTGAACTAAACAGGACTAAACCGGAACTAAACCAACAACTAAACAGGACTAAACCGGAACTAAACCAACAACTAAACCAACAACTAAACCAGGACTAAACCAGGACTAAACTAGGTCTAAACCAGGACTAAACCAGGTCTAAACCAGGACTAAACCAGGTCTAAACCAGGACTAAACCAGGACTAAACCAGGACTAAACCAGGTCTAAACCAGGACTAAACCAGGACTAAACCAGGTCTAAACCAGGACTAAACCAGGTCTAAACCAGGACTAAACCAGGATTAAACCAGGTCTAAACCAGGACGAAACCAGTAATTAAACCAACAACTAAACCAGGACTAAACCAGGACTAAACCAGGAGTAAACAAACAACTAACCAACAACTAAACCAACAACTAAACCAGGAGTAAAGCAGGTCTAAACCGGGACTTAACCAGGACTAAACCAGAAAAAAAACTAAACCAGACAAAACTGCAAAAAACTCAACAGAAATAAACAAAACGGTATGAAACAAATCCCCAGATATCTCATCATTGTGCCGTCTTGTTCCAGGTTTGATAAAGACGGCGCTGCCCGGCATGGACCGCGAGGTGAAGGAGAACTATCAGGTGGTGATCCAGGCCAAGGACATGGCGGGGCAGATGGGGGGTCTGTCCGGGACCACCACCGTCAGCATCACCCTGTCCGACGTCAACGACAACCCGCCCAGATTCACCAAAGGTACCACACGCCGTCATCATCGTTCTAGCTGTGCCGGTTAAAGTGCGTATGATGGGTTTTTATGATTTTCTATTTTTACTTTATTCAGTGTATTAATACCTCTTGTAAATATAAATGATAGTTTTACACCAATCAGGTCGATGTTTGTGGAGAAAAGTCGAAACATCTGTTGAAAATTACAGGAAGTAAACAAATTGACATCACACTGTGGAGACTAAACCAACAACTAAACCAGGACTAAACCAACAACTAAACCAGAACTAAAACAACTAAACCAGGACTAAACCAATGACTAAACCAGGACATAATCAGGACTAAACCAACGATTAAACCAGGACTAAACCAACGACTAAACCAGGACTAAACCAACAACTAAACCAACAACTAAACCAGGACTAAACCAAAGACTAAACCAGGACGTAATCAGGACTAAACAAGGACGAAACCAACGATTAAACTAGGACTAAACCAGCATTAAACCAACAACTAAACCAGGACTAAACCAACGACTAAACCAGGACCTAATCAGGACGAAACCAACGATTAAACCAGGACTAAACCAACAACTAAACCAACGACTAAACCAAGACTTAATCAGGACTAAACCAGGACGAAACCAACGATTAAACCAGGACTAAACCAACAACTAAACCAACGACTAAACCAAGACTTAATCAGGACTAAACCAGGACGAAACCAACAATTAAACCAGGACTAAACCAACAACTAAACCAACGACTAAACCAAGACTTAATCAGGACTAAACCAGGACGAAACCAACGATTAAACCAGGACTAAACCAGCATTAAACCAACAACTAAACCAACGACTAAACCAACGACTAAACCAACAACTAAACCAGGACTAAACCAACAACTAAACCAACAACTAAACCAGGACTAAACCAGGACTAAACCGTTGTCATTGTTCTGTCTGTGCCGGTTAAAGTGCGTATGATGGGTTTTTATGATTTTCTAATTTTGACTTTATTCAGTGTGTTTATACCTCTTGTAAACATGAATTGTAGTTTTACACCAATCAGGTCGATGTTTGTGGAGAAAAGTTGAAAAATCTGTTTGGAAGTTACAGGAAGTAAACAAACTGATGACATCACACTGGGGAAGGTCATACATAATTTACACAAAATAAACTGCCTTTTTGAAGCTTTAAACATTGATTCAACAAAATAAAAGTGTTCACATGTGTTTCTCTTTATCCAAAGAACAAAATCTGTGACGTTAGATGAGTTTTGGCCCAGTGTACAGTGTGGTTGCCATGGCAATTTCCTAGTGTGATGTCATACAACCAGGAAGTAAAATTTAAAACCAAAATAAGTAGCTAAACTGGGGTAAGATTTGTGAAGATTCTAGCAGAAATTGAAATGTATTTATCTTGACAGCATTTTAGTTAAATGAGTAGTTCAACCTGTCAGAGGCCCTTTAAAGGTGCTGTACCCGATTTTTACGCTCTGTTTACCTTATACAGCCCCGCCCACTTTTGCCTCTCTTTGCCACAGATATGCACTTCTGTTATTGTTGATAAGAACGGCGTTAAAGCTAATGGCGAACGAGGGAAAAGTCTGTCACTAAAACATTATATTCACCTTATTCCTGAAGTTGCCGTACGCGCCGCCGTCTTGTTTCCGTTGTAGTTCACACGGAGCAGAAAATAAGTTCTACTCGGACTAAAAAGATGTTTTCAGACTCCAGGAAATCGTTGCGTTGTTGACTTGTTGCTCGTGTTCATTAAACATTGGTTGGACATGAGCACAAATATGACATAGTTGGAGATAATTCCACAACTGTTACCACGGCAACCGTTGTGAAAAGGGCCAAACTCCATATAAATGACACAATAGTCATGATTTGACAAATAATAATCCCTGATAACACCTTTTATTTTGTCGAACGATGGTTTAAACTGTCAGTAAAGTGTGTCAGTTGAGTGTAAATTGTCTCTTCTGTTTTAGAACTTTTATTTTTCAACCTCACAGATGCAAAACTATGATGAATAATTGCCACAGGTGCCCTCCCACCAAACTTATTCATAATTAGAATATGTTTAGACCCTGTCATAGAGACTACAAAAGGTGAGAAACAGAACTAGTTAATTTTGAAGTTAATATTGTGTTCTATTTAAGATTCTTCTGAAGAATTAAAGGAGAAATATCATACATTTTTCAACTTTTGCAGTTAAGATTCTGCTAAAATTTCCCCCCAGTTTAGCTATTTTTTTAGGTTTTAAATTGTACTTCCTGGTTGTAAATGATGACATCACCCTGTTACTTAGCAACCATGTTTTACGCTGTGCCACGATGACTCTAATGTCACAGAAATGTATATTTGACAAATGAAAATACACGGTTGAATTAATGCTTAACGAATCAGAAAATGTGTTTCTTGGTTGTAAATTGTCCCTGACCCTTTAAACACGGATTCACCAAAATAAAGGTGTTCACGTGTGTTTGTAAAATTAAAATAAATCTGTGACATTAGATGAGTTTTCCTTCTGTGATGTCATCATTTACAACCAGGAAGTACAATTTAAAACCTAAAAAAACGGCTAAACTGGGGTAAAATTTGTAAAGATTTGAACTGAATTTGAAATAGGCACTTTAAACGTTCACATTATTGTGATTATTTTTTCTATTAAATTAAAATAAAATACTTTCTGTGTTTGTAGTTGCAGGTTTAACCAAAATAAATGTTCACACTGAGTTAAAGCGTGTGTTGAAGTGTCCAGTTCTCTCTGGGAGCGTCCTGTGTTTCCTGTGTCTGTGATCTGCAGCTCATCAATCATCTGCTCCACTCTCACCCCCCTCTCTCCCTCTCTCTTTTATCTTCTACTCTCTCTCTCTCCCTCTCTCTTTTATCTTCTACTCTCTCTCTCTCCCTCTCTCTTTTATCTTCTTCTCTCTCTCGCTCTCTCTTATCTTCTACTCTCTCTCTATCTTCTACTCTCTCTCTATCTTCTACTCTCTCCCTTCTCTCTCTCTCTATCTTCTACTCTCTCCCTTCTCTCTATCTTCTACTCTCTCCCTTCTCTCTCTCTCTATCTTCTACTCTCTCCCTTCTCTCTATCTTCTACTCTCTCCCTCTCTCTCTCTCTCTTGTATCTTCTACTCTCTCTCTCTCTCTCTCTTATCTTCTACTCTCTCCCTCCCTCTCTCTATCTTCTACTCTCTCCCTTCTCTCTATATTCTACTCTCTCCTTTCTCTCTCTCTCTATCTTCTACTCTCTCCCTCCCTCTTATCTTCTCTCTCCCTCCCTCTCTCTTATCTTCTACTCTCTCCCTTCTCTCTCTCTCTATCTTCTACTCTCTCCCTTCTCTCTCTCTATCTTCTACTCTCTCCCTCCCTCTCTCTCTTATCTTCTACTCTCTCCCTTCTCTCTCTCTCTATCCTCTACTCTCTCCCTCCCTCTCTCTTATCTTCTACTCTCCCTTCTCTCTATCTTCTACTCTCTCCCTCTCTCTTATTTTATACTCTCTCCCTTCTCTATCTCTATCTTCTACTCTCTCCCTCTCTCTCTTATCTTCTACTCTCACCCTCTCTATCTCTCTTATCTTCTACTCTCTCACCCTCTCTCTTATCTTCTACTCTCTCCCTCTCTCTCTCTTATCTTCTACTCTCTCCCTCCCTCTCTCTCTTATCTTCTACTCTCCCTTCTCTCTATCTTCTACTCTCTCCCTCTCTCTTATTTTATACTCTCTCCCTTCTCTCTCTCTCTATCTTCTACTCTCTCCCTCTCTCTCTCATCTTCTCTCTCCCTTCTCTCTCTCTCTTTCTTCTACTCTCTCCCTCTCTCTCTCTTATCTTCTACTCTCCCTTCTCTCTATCTTCTACTCTCTCCCTTTTTCTTATTTTATACTCTCTCCCTTCTCTCTCTCTCTATCTTCTACTCTCTCCCCTCTCTCTCTCTCTTATCTTCTACTCTCCCTTCTCTCTATCTTATACTCTCTCCCTTCTCTATCTATCTTCTACTCTCTCCCTCTTATCTTCTACTCTTTCTCTCTCTATCTTCTACTCTCTCCCTTCTCTCTCTCTCTATCTTCTACTCTCTCCCTTCTCTCTCTCTCTATCTTCCACTCTCTCCCTTCTCTCTCTCTCTATCTTCTACTCTCTCTCTCTCTCTCTCTCTTATCTTCTACTCTCTCCCTTCTCTCTCTCTCTATCTTCCACTCTCTCCCTTCTCTCTCTCTCTATCTTCTACTCTCTCCCTTCTCTCTCTCTCTTATCTTCTACTCTCTCCCTTCTCTCTCTCTCTATCTTCCACTCTCTCCCTTCTCTCTCTCTCTATCTTCTACTCTCTCCCTTCTCTCTCTCTCTTATCTTCTACTCTCTCCCTTCTCTCTCTTCTATTCTCCCTTTTCTCTCTCTCTCTCTTCTACTCTCTCCCTTCTCTCTCTCTCTCTCTCTCCTCTACTCTCTCTCTCTCTCTCGCTGTCTTTTCTCTTCTACTCGCCCTCCTTTCTCCCTCTTTTTTTTCTCTCAGCTTCTGTCAATCTCCCATCTCTCTCTCTTCTACTCCAGTTCTTTCAATCTCTATCTTCTACTCTCTCCCTGCTCTCTCTGTCACACTCTTCTTTCAATCTCTGTCTTATCTTCTTCTTCTCTCTCTCTCTCCTTTCAATCTCTCTCTCTCTTATCTTCGACTCTCTCCACTTCTTTCAATCTCTCTCTCTTCTACCCTCTCCCTTCACTCTCTCTTCTCTTCTCTCTCTCTCTCCCCTCCTGTGCTTTCCTTCTCCTTTCTCCTCCCTCTCTTCCCCTCCCTCTCTTTCTCTCTTGCTTTCCTCTCTCTCCTGTCACTCTTTCTCTCTCTCCTCTCCATCCCTCTCTCCTCTCTCCCCACCCTTGCCTTCCTCTCCCTCTATTTCCTCCCCTCTCTCCTCCTTTCTCTCTCCTCCCCCCCTCTCTCCACTCACCCCCTCTCCTCTCCCTCGCCTTTATCTCCCTCTCTTTTCTCCCCTCTCTCTCCCTCCCTCCCTGTCTCCTCTCTTCCTTCTCCTTTCTCTCTCTCTCCTCTCCCCCCTCTCCCCCTCCTCCCCTCTCTCTCCACTCACCCCCCTCTCCTCTCCCTCGCCTTTATCTCCCTTTTTTCTCCCCTCTCTCTCTCTCTCCCTCCCTCCCTCCCTCCCTGTCTCCTCTCTTCCTTCTCCTTTCTCTCTCCTCCACCCCTCCTCCCCCTCTCTCCTCTCACCCCCCTCTCCTCTCCCTCGCCTTTATCTCCCTCTCTTTTCTCTCTCTCCTCTTCCTCCTTCTCTCCTCTCTCCCCACCCTTGCCTTCCTCTCTCTCTCTCTCCTTCCCTGTCTCCTCTCTCCTCTTCCTTCTCCTCTCTCTCCTCTCCCCCCTCTCCCCCTCCTCCCTCTCTCCACTCACCCCCCTCTCCCCTCCATCTCTTTCTCTCTTGCTTTCCTCTCTCTCCTGTCACTCTTTCTCTCTCTCCCCACCCTTGCCTTCCTCTCCCTCTCTTTTCTCCTCTCTCCTCTTCTTTCTCCCTTCCCTTTCTCTCCCTCTCTTCCTCCTTTCTCCCCCCTCTCCCCCTCCTCCCCCTCCTCCCTCCTTGACTTGTTCTTCAGATTGACAGATTACTGGTGTTGGGGTGAAATTGGGTGTAAATAGACTGTGCAGAGACAGACGTGAGTCACTTTCAAAAATCTCAGAGAATCGAAGGCGCTGCAGCTTTTTGTGTTCAAGGCGTGACTCAAACCATGGAAGCCACACGTCCATTTTAACAGAAAAATATAGGATTTTGTTCTAAATAAAATGTAAATGGAATAATATTAAATCATTGCACTGTATTTCGCAACCTTTTTATCTTGAATTGACAAACCGCAATTGTGGTGTTTCCCAAACCCAATTTCCAATAATTTGTTGGGATTTTTACATTTAATTTCCACAAATTATGCCTGATATTTTGTTATTTTTATTTTGTTATTTCATTTTTCTATTAAAATTGTAATCAATTGTATTTATTTTATCTTATCTTTGCTCTACATTTTAAAATTAGTTTTTAATTTTAATTCATTTTTAGTTTATGTATTTTTTATTTAATACATTTATTTTTATTTCATTGATTGTTTTATTTATTTTGTTTGGAAATAGCATGCTAACACAAAATCCTGACGAGGGAACGCCTAACGGATTGAAAGTAAAGAGTTTTTTTAGTTCTAAAACATGAAATGCCAAAGTAAAGTTACTAAAGAACATGTTAAAGACCAATAACGATACAAAAATGCGTAAAACATATACTTTAGAACCAAGATTATTTACTTTGAAGCAAAATAAAATATCAAAAACATGTGTCTTTAGTTAGATTTGTAGAAAGAAATCATCGTAGGTTGAATTCGGTTCATTATTTTTGCTTTCTGTGGTTATTTCACTGGAAAAAAACGGAAGTTTGCATATTTTTTCCCCGTGTGTATAATGCATTGTAAATATTGACCAATGAAAGCACTAAACTAGGACTAGTAACTTACATTTCCCTCTTAAAGCTGCACTACGTAGCTTTTCTGCTGAGCCTCCGCTTCCTGCTTGTCTCCGTGACAATGTTATTGCTTGCCTGGAATGTTCCACAGTATAACGTTAACGTATTTGTCTAGTATTTCAAGTGTTTTAATGCTCAGAAACACCACCTGAAAAACACATCATTTTACAGTTATCGGCTCGCCTCTCCACAGATCTGACCTGTAATAATGTCTTAACTTGACTTCAAAACAAAATGTGCGCACGTTTTTAAATCTGATTTGAGCGTTTGTGCGGCTGATGCCTTTCGTTTGTCGCTCGTTCCGGATGTGTCACTTTTACACCAGTGCGTGACGGAGCCGTGTATTTCCTGGAGAAGTGCGGCGCCGTCTAAATCATGGGGACCGCATATGTTTACAGTGAGAGGTGTCAGTCGCTCTTTCACACTCACTTTCACGCTTTCTGTCGCCATCTTTTCATCTTACCCTTTCTTCTTTTTGTTAGAATTATCAGTTCAGCTCAAGCCAGAAAACTGTATTTATCACAAAAACAAGTCCTCAGTTTAAAATCCAAATAAAGCAATTGGCAAATGAGGACACATTTTTGGGCTAAACTATCAAAAAACATCCATGGAAATGTATTTAGCTTCAATTATGCTAGTTTCTTTAATTCTGTTTACGAGGTCATCTTCTCTGCGCCATCTCTGAGCCTCATAAAACACTCCGTTTCAAATTTCCCTGATTTGCGGCGCTGTTTTTAAGTCTATAAATCATCTCTAGACTCATTTCGGAGCATTTCTGACTCAAATCACGTTCATCATAACTGCATTCCTTATATTAGCATGCTAGTTTTTGTTTATTTCTCCATGGTAATTCCAGGAAATAGCATGCTAACACAAAATACTGACGAGGGAACGCCTAACGGATTGAAAGTAAAGATTTTTTTTTTGTTCTAAAACATGAAATGCCAAAGTAAAGTTGCGAAAGAACATGTTAAAGACCAATAACGATACAAAAATGCGTAAAACATGTACTTTAGAACCAAGATTATTTACTTTGAAGCAAAATAAAATATCAAAAACATGTGTCTTTAGTTACATTTGTAGAAAGAAATCATTGTAGGTTGAATTCGCTTCATTATTTTTGCTTTCTGTGGTTGTTATTTCGCTGGAAAAAGCTGAATTTTGCATATTTTAGTCCGAATTTAATCGAGTATTGGCCCTTTGTAATTCCCTTTGCTGCCAGTAGATGGAGTTCTAACACAATCATGATTAGGGAAACGCCTGGCTGACAAAGTGTGGTTTTCAAAACAATATTTATATCTACAAACAACAAAATGCGACTCAATGCACAAAAATGCAACTCCAAGGGACAAAAATGCGACAAAGTGTGGTTTTCGATACATTATTTTACGTTCAAAAGTGATAAAAATGCGTTCAAAAGCAACAAAAACACGACGACAAACAACAAAACACAACTCGATGCACCAAAACGCAACTCAAAGTGACAAAAACGTGACAAAGTGTGGTTTTCAAAACAATATTTAAAGTTCTAACGCGCTAAAATGCGTTCAAAAGCGACAAAAACGTGCCTACAAACAACAAAACGCGAATCAATGCACAAAAACACAACTCAGAGTGACAAAAACGTGACAAAGTGTGGTTTTCAATACATTATTTTAAGTTCAAAAACGACAAAAACGCATCTACAAACAACAAAATGCGACTCAATGCACAAAAATGCAACTCCAAGGGACAAAAACGTGACAAAGTGTGGTTTTCGATACATTATTTTAAGTTCAAAAGTGATAAAAATGCGTTCAAAAGCGACAATAACACGACGACCAAAAACAAAACACGACTCGATGCACCAAAACGCAACTCAAAGTGACAAAAACGTGACAAAGTGTGGTTTTCAAAACAATATTTTAAGTTCAAAAACGACAAAAACGCATCTACAAACAACAAAATGCGACTCAATGCACAAAAACGCAACTCAGAGTGACAAAAACGTGACAAAGTGTGATTTTCAAAGCATTATTTTAAGTTCAAAAGTGATAAAAATGCGTTTAAAAGCGACAAAAACGCGCCTCAATGCACAAAAACGCAACTCAGTGACAAAAACGTGACAGTGTGGTTTTCAAAGCATTATTTTAAGTTCAAAAGTGATAAAAATGCGTTCAAAAGCGACAAAAACACGACGACAAACAACAAAACACGACTCGATGCACCAAAACGCAACTCAAAGTGACAAAAATGCGACAAAGTGTGGTTTTCAATACATTATTTTAAGTTCAAAAACGACAAAAACGCATCTACAAACAACAAAATGCGACTCAATGCACAAAAATGCAACTCAAAGTGACAAAAACGCGACAAAGTGTGGTTTTCAAAGCATTATTTTAAGTTCAAAAGTGATAAAAATGCGCTCTAAAGCTACAAAAACGCGCCTCAATGCACAAAAACGCAACTCAAAGTGACAAAAACGTGACAAAGTGTGGTTTTCAAAACAATATTTAAAGTTCTAACGCGCTAAAATGCGTTCTAAAGCGACAAAAACGCGCCTACAATCAACAAAACACGAATCAATGCACAAAAACACAACTCAGAGTGACAAAAACGTGACAAAGTGTGGTTTTCAATACATTATTTTAAGTTCAAAAGTGATAAAAATGTGTTCAAAAGCGACAAAAACGTGTCTACAAACAAAACAACTCAGTGACAACAAGTGTGGTTTTCGATACATTATTTTAAGTTCAAAAACATCAAATGCCACAATAAAGGTACAAGAACAAGAGGTTTAAACGCTGGTAAAAAAAAAAAAAAAAAATCATGCAAAATATGTCTTGTTTTGACGTCTTTCTCACCTCTCCGCGTTTGTTTTCTCGTTCCAGCGCTGTACGAGTTCCGGGTGCCCGAGTCGCTGGAGCTGGGGGCCCCTGTGGGCGTCCTGCGGGCGGTGGACGCGGACATCGGGGAGAACGCCGACATGGAGTACCGCATCACGGGGAGCGACGGGCCCGGCATGTTCGAGATCTCCACCAACAAGAGCAACCAGGAGGGGGTGCTGCGGCTGCGGAAGGTGAGAACGCACAGGAAACGCCGGCAAATGGGATTTAAATTGGGGGTTTTGTTGTTAAATTTGGGATTCCTTTCACGTTGCACAGTTTGAACATGTCTGGGAACACAATAGTTATGATTTGACAAATAATTATACCCGATAACTGCTTTATTTTGTTGAAAAAGTTGTGTGTTGTGCGTAAATTGTCTGTTTTCCACGGCACGTCGCTTTTTGATGACATCACAGAGGGATTCCGTTGTAGAACTCAGCGCTACTTCCTGTCATTTTGAACTTTTTTTTTTTCTTTTCTAAATTTCTTCGCAAACTGCAACTTAACAGATGCACAACTATGATAAATAATTGCCACAGGTGCCCTCCCACCAAACTGAGTCATAATTAGAACATTTTGAGAACCTTCCTGTAGACTTTCAAGAAGTGTGATTTCCAATAACTGTTCGGCTTTACAAATTTCACCCCAGTTTAGGTTTTTTTTTAGGTTTTTATTTTACTTCCTGGTTGTAAATGATGACATCACACTGGGAAATTACCATGGATGTATTAAATGAACTGGATAAGACACGCCCCTCTGTCTGTGTCCCATGTTGATTAGTGGTCGTGTGAGGTACTGCAGCCTCTTGGGCCCAGACTTTTTCTATAATTGCTCATTATAATCACAGACAGGACTGAATTATTATCAGTATTTAAATAAAATAGAAGGAAATGTTCTTTTCTACCGTTTCTAAAATCACCGAAATTACCGTTTTTATCTGAAGTGACGTCACACAAACATGTGTGAGTCACGTGAACGAGCGTCGGACGATACAAACAGAAGCTCGTGGAAAAGGCTCGACTAGAGACACCTGTAAGTTGGATTTTATTTCATTTCAGACGCTTCACGTGTGTCTAACATGAAGAACACAATTACAATCACACAAGCTAACGCTAACACAAAAACGTACAGCTGCTGGTCGTTCACGTCACTCAAAGCATCATGGGGGATTGTCGTCATGTGGTGCCCTAAAGCAGAGATGGCCGCCTCCGTATCAGGAAGTAAATGCAGAAGTAAGAAATTTTTTGGGGTCATGAGCCAATGAGCTCAGGCCACAGGAGGAACAGGGCGCCATCTTGGATTCATCTTCCAGGTTTTATTATAGTTCTATGGAAATTACCAAGAAACATCCTGTACACTGGGCCAAAACTCATCTAATGTCTCAGATTTATGTTTATTTGACAATGAAAAACATGTGAACACCTTTATTTTGTTGAATCGATGTTTAAAGGGTCAAAAAAGTAGTTTCTTTTGTGTAAATTATGCATAACATTTGGCTTTGCAAAAAATGATACCAATTTTGTAGCAAAACTTTAAATATATTTATCTTACCTGTATTTTAGTTACATGAGTAGTCTAACCCAGTGGTTCCCAACCTTTTTTGTCTCATGCTTTTGTGTCTCATGCTCGGCGTACCCCTTAATTTGAGTTTCAGACAAATAAATGGGTTTACTAGTTACATATTGTCAATTATTACTATTATATTTTTAGTTTTAATTGTATTTATGGTCCAAGATACTTCAAAAAATATTCTAAATTTACAACTAATGATACTTTTTTATTCAGATAAAAGTACATTTTATCTTCTTTTAAAACCTGAAACCATTTCAAGTACCCCCTGGTAATTGCTCACGTACCCCAAGGGGTCCCCGTACCTCTGGTTGGGAAACGCTGGTCTAACCCAGTGGTTCTCAAACTGTTTCAGTCGTGACCCCAAAAATAACAACAATTCACATTCCTGACCCCCAAACGCAAAAAATAGGCGACACGCAAAGTGATAAATGAGCCTTATATGTAATGTTTGATTTTATTTAGAGAATATAGACCTAGAAAAATGACTTTGATTGGCCGACAAATAGGAATCTACATTCACCACTGCATTTGAAGGGGGTCAAGCCTTGTTTAAGACTATTCATTCATTCATTTTCTAGCGCTTATTCCCGTTAGGGGTCGCGGGTGACTGGAGCCTATCCCAGTGACTTTGGGCCTTAGGCGGGGTACACCCTGGACAGTGGCCAACTCGTCGCAGCAAACACAGAGACAAGGACAGACAACCATTCACTCTCACATTCATTCACTCGGGACAATTTAGAGTTATCAATTAACCTACACAGTCATGTCTTTGGACGGTGGGAGGAGCCAGAGAACCCGGAGAGAACCCACGGTAACACGGGGAGGACATGCAGACTCCACCCAGAGAGAGCGTGTGATGTTGGGGTGGTCCGGGATACGAACCCACCATGTTGGGGTGGTCTGGGATTCGAACCCACGATCTCCTTATTGAGAGGCAGAAGCTCTAGCCGCTCTGCCACCGTGCACCCCTGTTTAAGACTATTGTATATATTTTTCCATCATCTGGAGACCCCCGGAAATAATTTTGCGACCCGACCCCTAGTTTGAGAACCACTGGTCTAACCTGTCATAGGCACTGTCATACCCACATATTTCGGGGGCTAATAGATGGTGGTCTGAAGTGTTCTGTGGCTGAAACGGCGTGACTTTGCGGCTGAACCAGACGTGGAGGGCGTGTGCAGCCGACAGCGAGAGCGGCACAAAGAGCACAGGATGCCGGGCGTTTGACAGCAGCCTTTACATTCAGCTGCTGTGACGGACACTTGGCATTTGGGCCCGGCTGACGTAAACACATCCATCACGGCTGAAGTCGGCTCGCGTCGGAACAAAGGGGCGACGCGGGGAGACTCTCTGTACGAGCGGGACGGACGGGAGGTTAGAGTCTGCCTTTGTGATCGTGGACACTGCCTTTGTGTCCAAGGACAAGACACTGGAAGAGGCTACAGCAGTGATTTCTGACCTGTTTCTCCCAGCGACCCCCGTTTTACTCGCGGATCTGTTAGCGACCCAGTGATCCTTCTCCTACCAAGGAAAATTTAAGCCGGGTGTCCGCTGTACGATTTTTTTGTTTTGTTTTGTAAGATTTATGGATGTCACACTGCAAGACGCGAATTAAAAGTCGTTCAACAGAGCGCAGTCACACTGTGCGATGGTTCAGATGATTAGTTGTAGCTATGACAAAAGTTTATCTGAGTGAACATGACTCTGGCTCTGTTTGATAAACTCATCGCTGTTGTACCTTTTAGCAGAGGCTAGCGCGACATGCTAGGCAAGGCAAGTTTATTTGTAGAGCACAATTCGTACACGGGGCAATTCAAAGTGCTTTACATATGTAACGCGCTAGGGGCTAAGGATCTGACTGCAGCCTAGGGGGTGGCCAGAAGTAGACACGACAGGGAGCCAAGGTGTGTGAATAAAACGCAACAACAAAACTTTTCTTTCCAATAAAGTTGTATTGAAAATGATAGGATCAAATATTGTTTATAGTTAGTTTAGGTATGGAATAATACGTGTTGTTATGAATTTATAATATTTATATTATAATATAGTGAGATATTATTAATAACACAATAGAAATAGAAATGCAATTTCAAACACGCAAAAAAACAAAACAAAAAAACAGACAACGTTCAAGTGGGTCCAGTTCGATTTTCAGTTTTAAAGTTCCAAAGTTATAGTTTGAGGTTGTAATCCAGTGTTTTTGTAATCCGAGTGTGTGTGTAAAGGTTCGTTTGTCCTACCGCATTGATGCGGTGATTGGGTGACTGTCTTAGCTCGCCATCCAGTTGTTTCGTGGTTCAGAGCAGTGCAAAGTAGGGCAGAAGTTGTATAGGTGGTGGGGAAAAAAAACCTGGCCGATGAGCGGGTTGTTACTTAAGGTCAAAGCGAAGGGATCTGTCGAGTTGTTCGGGTGTGAGACTGCAGTTGGAGTAATGCCATCAAAGGAGATCAGCCACAGCGTGAGCAGCACCGGAGGAGCAGGAGACAGTTTGGCAAGTGACGTGGGATGTTTTAAAGGAAGTTGTCCCGCCACAATAAACTCGTCCACCGGAAGTGCTACTTCCGGTGGACATAACAGGAAAAGTTGCATTAAAATCACAAAACAAAAAAAGACACACAGAATCATTTTAAAATAAAGTGCTTTAAAAGAGAAGAGTGCAGATAGATCTTCAGTCGTTTGCACATCTAAACAGAACTGTTTTTAGCCTGGATTTAAACATTGTCAGAGTGGTGCTAGTGGCGTTTTCGCGAGATAAGGTCCCGTTTGCGGTGGAGCTCCTTTAAGTTGCGCTTATTTTTGACAAAGATTGATCCAAAGACATGTATGTGTTCAGGTTAATAGCCAACTCTAAATAGGCCGTAGAGAATGAATGTGAGCGAATGGTTGTCTGTCCTTGTTTCTGTGTTAACCCCGCGACGAGTTGTACCCCGCCTAAGGCCCAAAGTCACTGGGATAGGCTCCAGTCACCTGCGACCCCTGAATGAATGAATGAAAGATTGATCGTAGACGCAGCGACATGAGGCTCCATCTGCGACCAAGATTCCAAAATATCCGACATGTTTGATATGAATCGTAGCTCGTCTTTGGTCGTACGACGGTTCTAAGTTTAGTCTTTGTTCCCGTCTCGCTCTGGGATCTACAAGCCACGATTTTGAGCCACGACTTAAGATTCTTCCCACGATCAGAAATCTTATGTCGAAGACGCCCAAAACCGTGCAGTGGACGCCAGCTTAAGAAGAAAAATGGTAGTTTTTGGTTAAAGTCTATTCATCTTATTCCTGAAGTTGCCGTTCGCGCCGCCGTCTTGTTTCCGTTGTAGTTCACACGGAGCAGACGAGCTCAACAGAAAATAAGTTCTACTCGACTAAAAAGACGTTTTCAGGAAATCGTTGTGTTGTGACTTGTTGTTGCTCGTGTTCATTAAACATTTTACACAAATCAATCTACTTTATGTAACATTTTAGTGTCAGACTTTTCCCTCGTTCGTCATTAGCTTTAACGGAGTTCTCGTCAAACAGAAGTGCGTTTACAACAAAAGTGCAAAAAACAGCAAAAGTGGGCGGGGCAGAATAAGGTCAATATGACAGGGTCAGACGTCACATTTCACTAAAACATACTGAACATGATTTTATTTAAGATTTTACTAAACATTTTGCCCATTTGTCCCCAGTTTAAACGGTCATTCAACAAAATAAAGTGTTATCAGGTGTTATAATTTCTCAAATCAAAACTATTGCGTAATTTATATGGATTTTGGCCCTTGGTTTCAAAATGGTTGCTAGGTAACGGTTGTGGAATGTCATATTTAATGCTCATGTTATTCACCTTATTCCTGAAGTTGCCGTACACGCCGCCGTCTTGTTTCCGTTGTAGTTCACACGGAGAAGACGAGCTCAACAGAAAATAAGTTCTACTCGACTAAAAAGACGTTTTCAGGAAATCGTTGCGTTGTGACTTGTTGTTGCTCGTGTTCATTAAACATTTTACACAAATCAATCTACTTTATATAATGTTTTAGCGAGAGACTTTTCCCTCGTTCGTCATTAGCTTTAACGGAGTTCTCGTCAAACAGAAGTGCGTTTACAACAAAAGTGCGTATCTGTGGCAAAAAGAGGCAAAAGTGGGCGGGGCGGAATAAGGTGAATATGACAGGATCGACAACACATTTGACTAAAACGATTATATTTAAGATTAGGGCTGAAAAGGTTAATCGATTAATCGCAACTAACTTATTTAAATAATCGTCAACCAATTTGATGTTCGAATAATCGTTTTTGAACTATACATAACCTCCAAAACATGTCGTGCTGAGAAAGAATGTTTTCTGAGTCAAACGAAGCAGGAATGCCCTTAAAATGACACAAGAAACGTCTAAAGTTAAGTGTTTATTGTGAAAAACCTCTTTTGTTGTAAGTATTCTCTGTGAAGATGTTCTCAAGCAGCATTTCTTAGCTTCCTCGCGGTTCAATATTGTAAAACTCTCATTCACTGGGCTTTCACGGTCTGAACAACGAATGGATTAATCGAAAGAATCATCGCCAGACCAGTTGAAATAATCGTTAGCTGCAGCTCTAATTAAGATTTTACTCAACGTTTTGCCTGTTTGTCCCCAGTTTGACAGTTTGTGTAAAGTTTATGGTGTTACTTCTGGTTGAACATGAGCACAAATGTGACAAAGAGGTAATTTCACAGCTGTTACCATAGCAACCAGACTGTAAACAAGGCCCAACATCCATATGAATGACACAATAGTTGGGAATCAACAAAAAATAATGCTTAATAGGACATTTATTTTGTTGACTGATGGTTTAAACTGCCAGAAAAATATGTCCGTTGTGTTTAAATTGTCCCTGTAATTCCGATGACATAGACTTGTCCAAATGTCCACGCTGTTCCCTCTAGAGGCTACGCCATTTTTAGTGCTGTCCGAATGTCCTGCAGGTGAAAAAGTAACGCAAAATGTCCCAAAAGTAGTGTCCAGCGACGGTCACTATGGTCAATATAGACCACAATGCATTGCAAGAGTTGGAAAAAGGACAGCGACAGGTCTTTAACTGAATGAAGCAGAAAGAGCTGTTTAAACGATAAATATAATGCATTTTTTATATTGTTATTAAAGGGCCCATGACAGGTTGGACGACTCATGCGACGACAAAAATGCAGTTAAGATAAATATATTTCAAATTTTGTTAAAGTACTTTACACATTTTATCACGGTTTAGCAATTTTTTCGTTTTTAGTTTGACTTCCTGGTTGTAAATGATGACATCACACTAGGAAATTACCTAGCAACCATCCCGTACGCGGGGCCAAAACTCATTTAATGTTACAGATTGTATTATTTTACTAATAAAAATATATGTGAAAGCCTTTATTTTGTTGAATCAATGTTTAAAGGATCAAAAAAGGTAGTTTATTTTGTGTAAATTGTGCATAACCTTTGTCTCCCCACTGTGATGTCATCAGTCTGTTTACGTCCTGTCATTTTCAACATATTTTTCAACTTTTCTCCACAAATGGCTACTTGATTGGTGCAAAATGAAAATGTATTTGTACAACTGGCATTAATACACCAAATAAAGTCAAAATTAGAAAGTCATGAAAACCTGTCATATGCACTTTAACCTTTAAACATGCTCTTGAGTGCCTTAAATTTGTCATCATGTTAATAATTAAAAAAAAAACAGGTTAT
Organism: Rhinogobius similis; assembly: GCA_019453435.1. NCBI lineage: Eukaryota > Metazoa > Chordata > Actinopteri > Gobiiformes > Gobiidae > Rhinogobius > Rhinogobius similis. Next base: position 19,214,452 of record CM033639.1, read on the forward strand.
TATTTGTCCAATTACTTTTTTTTTATCAGCCAGTATGAAATTACACTTACTGAGTGCATCCAGCCAGCAGATGGCGCCAGCGCTATACACAATCTAGTGAAGTTAGCGCTGAAAAGACGTCATTGTGCGGATTTGCTGCAGCAGTTATAGTGTTTAGAGGCAGAAATGTTCAGAATGAGTTTAGTGATGATTTAAGGACTAAAAACAGCGGAAGATTCTCAGATAAAAGACGTAAAATATCTGAAAATACGTCACGATTGAGGGAGTTCAGCAGGAAAACGGTTTGACGGTCAGAGGATTTTCTGATGAACATTCCTCAAAACCGTGTGAATGCAACTGAATGCTACATCGGGTGTCTTTTTGACGGCAGAACATTGTTAGAACAGGGTTTAAAGCTAAAAAAAAGTCACTGTAGCAGAATATGTGTCCCTTAAACGAACTGTTGAGCCGTGATTATGTTCAAAACACTTTAAACAAACCGTTAGCAGTTGCTAGCGTTAGCCGCATACCTTAGCTTGAGCTGTGAACAGATCTCAAATCTCGGGCAAAAAGGCAAATAATCCAGTCCGTTTGATGTTTCACGAGCGATCCATGATGAATAAAACTTGATGATTATTAGTCCATAAATATGTGCGGATTTGACCCATTTTCATTACATATATATATTTTATTGGAGTTTTGCTGACTTTTTTTTTTTCTCGTTGACGCCGCAGTCACGTGATCCGCGCCGAGTAGAAAGTAGTGCTCTGTGTGTCTGAATCATTGGAGGACATTCAGACACAACCATGGACTTTGACACGTGAAATCTTGGCAGTTTTTACACTCAAAATGCACAAAATGAACGTGATTAAAAAAACATTTTCCCTGTTCACCTGCAGCGTCTCGCCTCAAATGAAGCGCAGTACGGTACATACTCTTGTAGATTAAGAGTTCAGAGACTATAAAACATCAGCTGGTGTCGCTCTTTGGGGATGAACGCTTCACACAGAGCAGGAGTGAGTGGATTACTTTGGCCCTGCTCCATCGTCGCTCCCAGAGAACTGTAAAAACGCTCTGGACTGACCTGCTTTTCTTATCGTTTATGAGCCAAACATCAACTGTGAGAAGTGCACGAGTTAAAAAACTTGGAAGTCACAATATTAGTTTTGATATGAGGAGTTTAGAATCGTTTTCTAACTGTGAAACTAACAATTCACAAATGTAAAAGTACAGCATTTTTAAGATATTCATTTTATGGGAAATGTAGGCAGAATTACAGAAATTTCTCTTATATTTCTTTTTAAATGTCTTGACGGGCTTTTGGTATTATTACCGTCATATTCAAAAGGATGAATGTAGAAAAGTACAAAGAAACACTTGTCTGAAGTGAAATGGAGCAAAGCATCTTTAAAATGCTATTTCCTAGCGTCAAAGTTGTATTTGAGTTTTGCAAAAAGTATAGTTTGTTGTGACGAATGTAATAGATATTTTCATACCATGACACATTTATATAAATGCTAAAAACCTTAGTGTGTGCAATAATCTTGTTTAAAAGTGTATTTTTTAACAGGTTTTATCATCAGTGAGTCATTATTATTGGCCAAAAGTCCCTCCATTTTGTCATAATTTTGCTTATTTTGTTCATCCTAATTTCTCTATTGAAACTGAATATGTTCCACATCAGTTTTGACTTTTTAAATTTAGTATTTGCTTCCAAACTTCTAGAAATAAATAATAATTTCAAATAAGTATACTTTAACTCCTGTAGATATTCTTTTTTTTTTGTTTTTTCACAGTGTAGTCCACATTGTTGGACGCTTCAGCCTCAGATGTGCTTTTATAATTGCCCTGAAACCTTTTAACCAGTAAATATCCTTTCATTTCTGCTCGTTTGTTAGTTAAAAGACTCTACCTTATGTTTGTATTTTCTCTCATATATATTTCCTGGTGATTAGCGCGCCTGATTTGTGGCCGCGCTTCCCGCCGCGATGCGTTTAAGCGTAGGATGGCCGCGGGGCTTTTATGTTTTTCTTTCTGAGGTTGTATTTTTGAAGCTGTGGTCACTGAAGGTGCCTCTGTCTTGATGGAAATAATTGGGGTGCGTTGCATTTTAATGAAGGTGCGTCCGGATCACACTGCGCTGCCACTGTACATATGAAAGGCTGCCGGATCCGCGTCGCTAGCAAACAGTTGGCGAGCGCTTCTTTTGACATTAGAACAGAGAGAAGAGCTCGGTGGATAATAATTAGATAATAAATGATTGTTTGTGTCGGGGTTTGAGGGAGAGCAGAGTCGTGCAAGTTATAATTACTGACATACATTTGATAATTGTATGTCTATTTTCATAAACACTTTGAATTTATAAATTATTCTCTCAAAACATTTAAAGAGCCCATGACAGGTTGAAGTACTCATTTCACTAAAACACAGTTAAGATAATTATATTCAAGATTTTGCTAAAAACAAAGCTACTTTTATCCCAGTTTGGCAGTTTTTTAGGTTTAAATGTTTACTTCCTGGTTGTAAATCATGACATCACACTGGGGAATTCTGTAACTGTTGCCTAGAAACCATGTTGTACACCGGGTCAAAACTCCTCAAATGTCACAGAAATGATCATTTGACAAAAAAAACACATAGGAACACCTTTATTTTGATGAATTAATGTTTAAAGGGTCAGAAAAATGTGTTTCTTGGTTGTAAATTGTCCCTGGTGTGTCTCCCTAGTGTGATGTCATCATGTTTTTGAACTCTGCTCTACTTCCTGTGAATTTCAACATGTTTTTTTAGTTTTTCTTCACAAACTGTCTCTTGATTGGTGTAAAACTATAATTTATATTCACAACAGGTTTTATTCCACCAAATAAAGTCAAAACTAGAAAATCATAAAAACCTGTCATACGCACTTTAAAGCACAGTTTTTCTGCATTATTTGTGCTGTTATTTGCCTTTAAACATGCTGTTATGTTCCTTTACTTTGGCGTCTCAAGTTTTAGAGCTTAAAATATTAATATAAAGTCAAAACCACGCATGTCCTCATCAAAATTTAGTGTTAGCACTCCATCTACTGGCAGCCAAGGGAATTACGACGGTGAAATAAACAAAAAACTAGCTTGTCAGAAATGCTTTGAGCGAGTCTAGAGTTATTTATGGACTTAAAACAGCACAAGAGACCTCCATATCTACTTTTGATGTCACTAATCTGGGAAATTTTAAACTGAGTGTTTTTGTGAGTCTTAGATAAAATGAGCTCATAAACAGGATTAATGAAACAAGCGTGAATGAAGCTAAAACAACTGCAGCTAGGGTTTGGATGACGGAAAAACGCCGCAACAAGCAAAAAAATTTCATTTAAACGATTGACAATTTACAGAACCAGACAGTGGCACAGACATTATTTACAATATTTTTTTTAACTCAATGGTCTGGTTCGGTCATGTTTTAATTGTGGTGTGCCGTGGTATCATGTCAGCCCAAAAAGCAACTGAAAAAAGGTTGAAAAACACTGGTCTAGTCATACTGTAAGCAGCAGGTTTTCAGTTTTTAGGTTTTTCAAATGAATTAAATTTGTTTTAATTCACTTTATGGAAAGAAAAGTTAAAACATTGTCTTTTTGCCTTTATTTCCTCCTTATTACTTAATCGTTGAAAATGTTTACAGTCAACTTCACTTTTGCCCCCAGTCGCCTCCATTTTGAAACATCCTGATTGTATTCATTCTGTCTCTTGCTTTTGAAACTAGTGTCTTTTTGACATTTCCCAAGAAAAGACTAAACGCTGCAAACTGTTTAAATGTTGGGATTCATGTTTCTAAGACGGGAAAAATCAGGTACAGTTTAAAATGTGAAAAATCCAGATGGTTTTGTCAAAGTGAAAGCCTCAGAGCTGCTTTAAACACTTATCATTGAAGTTTACAGCATTCGTTTACGTAAAAGGAGATTTCAATGTTCATGTAGCATTTTTGATGAACGAAAAATCTAGATTTTTAGCTTTTACTTGACAAATACTCACAGAAATGTTGACTCTACAATAGTTTTCCATTTTATCTACAAGTATATCACAGACTTTACTACAATATATACTATTTACTACAATACCTCCCTCTTGAGTGGTTCTGGTTCAGTCCAAGTGGATGTCAGTCCTAGTTCATCTGCAGCCTGTCCGTCCGTGGGAGTAGGATCTCTCCTTCACTGTGGTTCTCCCCGAGGTTTCTACTTTTTCCCGTGGGGTTTTTTGTAGTTTTTCCTCGCCGCGAAGGAGGGTCAAAGGACAGGGGCATTCTGGGACAGTTATCTGAACTGCTTTTACCTGTGGCCCATCGAGGCAACTGTTGTTGTGATTTTGGGCATTATAAAAATAAATTGATTTGAATATATACTGATAACGCTTTAGATTAATGTTCCTTAGTAAACTATAAGAACTTAATTAGCACTTTTTATTTGTTTCTGTTTATAATCCATCAACCAGAACATGTTTGTGTTAATAAACCGCGTGCACAGAGCTTCAATAAGCCTCTTATTAGACTGTTTTCAATTATGAAGCTAATAAATGCTCGTAAATTCCTCCTAAGTGCTCGTAACACATAACAAGTATTTATTAACGCATTATAAATAGTTTACTAAGGCAGGGGTTCCCAAACGTTTCTGCCTGGGACCCCCAAATTAGCCACGCAATTGACTCGGGACCCCCCAAAGTGAAATGAAATGGAATTTTAAGTGTCAAAGCCTGTTAATTCAGGTTTAATATTGGTTGTTTGAATAGTTTATTGTCTTATTAGACCCTATTTCACTAAAAGATACTGTTTAAAATAAAAAAATAGAACAAATACAATGTCATATTCATTAAAATGAGATCTTGAAATCCTCTCGCGACCCCCAGCTCATCCTCTCGCGACCCCCCGAGGGGTCCCGACCCCCACTTTGGGAACCACTGTACTAAGGAACCTTAAAGTGCCTATGACAGGTTGGACTACACATTTGACTAAAATGTAGTTAAGATAAATATATTTCAGTGTTTGCTAAAATCCTGTTCACATTTTATCCCAATTAAGCAATTTTTCAGGTTTTAATTTCACTTCCTGGTTGTGAATGATGACATCACACTAGGAAATTAGAAAGTACACTGGGCAAAACCTGATCTAATGTTAGAGATTTTTTTAATTTGACAAATAAAAATACACATGAACGCCTTTATTTCATTGAATTAATGTTTAAAGGGTCAAAAAAGTAGTCTCTTTTACGTAAATTATGCATAACCTTGTCTCCCCAGTGTGATGTCATCGATTTGTTTACTTCCTGTAATTTTCAACTGATTTTTTCCATTTTCTCTACAAACAGCTACTTGATTGATGTAAAACTATCATTTATATTTACAACAGGTATTAATGCACCAAATAAAGTCAAAATTAGAAAATGTTAAAAACCTGTCACACGCACTTTAATCTAACGTGTTACCTATACACTTTTTGTGAAGCTCAAACACATTTTTTTGTGTTTTTTCGCACCTTTATTTTCTCCTTGTCTTGTACCAATAAAACCCCGTCCGTCGACTTTTCCAGATACGAATCTGAAAACGCCGAAGCGACCCAAACCTTTATATGAACCGCGGCGGCAGAAGCACCGACTCTTGTATGTTTATTGACGTCGGATGTCGGACTAATCTCGAGCGCTGATCTTTTCATTTCACCCCAAAACAAAGCGGACGAGCGGCGCGGACACGGACAGGCCGTGATTGATCGCTGCATCATTCCGTCGAGTGAAAAGAGGCGCAGGGAAATTGACCAAAAAGAAGACACCGACACGGACGCGCTGATTGAAAATGTGCCAGTTCTGACCCGCGCATCTGTCAAAAGAGGAGACACTCTGGCCCTGTTTCTTTCACGCCTTTAATCATTTCGGCCAAACAAGACGCCGAACATTTAGGATTTGTTTGGAAATAGGCCCACTTTTCGTCCTGTTAGACGTGTGGACTTTGTCTGCAGGATCGCGCGGTGGAAGTTTGGGGTGAAAGGTTTTTGGGTGAAAGTGAGACGGAATTGAAAAATTGAATAGCCGGAAAGACATAAACAGATTTGTAATTGAAGTAAACACATCGAACGTTGAGTAAAGGGCGTTGAACGGTGAAGAAATTTAATATGTAAGATTATGTTTATATTGTGAGACGGGGAAGAGGTTATTCCGTGTTAAATTACAAAAAATACAGAATAGATTTTGGATTTTTTGTAAAGTGAGAGGCAGAAAACGTGCACATTTCAATCAGAGAGACTTAAATGTAGAGAAGTAAAGAGTAATTAAAGATCTGTAATTGTGAATGATATAACGTTCATGAACAAAAACATTCTAAATTGCTGATTGCAAGTTAAAGTGAAGCAGAACATAATGTGATTTCACTGAGAAACTGGGACTAACCTCAGAATATCATAAAATATAAAAAATTCAGGTGATTTTGCCAAAGTAAAAGCACTCCATCGGTAGAGCTGCTTTAAACACATTTATTATTGTATTTTACTGCATTTTAAAAAATGGTATCTTCTTCCTGTTCCTTTTGTTCATGCCAATAATGCGTGTAATAATTTTGCTGTTTTTGTTTTGTATTACTTTGTTTGATTTCTGAATTTGTGCTAATGAAAGTAAATGGCATGAAGAATCAATCAATTAAAAATAAACAACGGAGATTTTAATATGCACGTCGCAATTTTGATGAAGGAAAAATCCAGATTTTTAGTTTTTTCACAAATAAGACTTAAAAAAAGGGCGTATGACAGGTTTTCATGATTTTCTAATTTTGTCTTTATTTGGTGCATTAATACCTGTTGTAAATCTATATTCTAGTTTCACACCAATCAAGTATGAGTTTGTGGAGAAAAGTTGAAAAATCTGCAGAAAGTTACAGGAAGTAAACGTTGATGACATCACACTGGGGAGACTAAGTTTGTGCATAATTTACACAAAATAAACCACCTTATTTGACTCTTTATATATTTATATATATTTATATTATTTCCTCCTTCTCAAATTCAATATTTCATTTTTCCCAAACACAAAACTTCAAAGTTTAAGGGAGTTTTGAAATGTATTACTTCATCTTATAATTTAGATGTACAACAGGTATTAATACACCGAATAAAGTCAAAATTAGAAAATCACGAAAACCTGTCATACGCACTTTAAATATAAATTAAAAAACTATATTAAAAAAATCTCCCTGTGCGTCTCTCTTGTCTTTCAGCCTCTGGACTTCGAGCGCAAGCGCCAGTACAGCCTGCGCGTCCAGGTGGAGAACGTGCAGGTGGGGCCCCGCTTCCTGTCGGCGGGGCCCTTCGCGGACGAGGCCTCGGTGAAGGTGGTGGTGGATGACGTGGACGAGCCGCCGGTGTTCGAGCGCGCCCACTACGTCCTGGAGGTGAAGGAGGACGCTCCCAGGAACACGGTGATCGGGTCGGTGAGCGCGGCCGACCCCGACGACAGGAGGAGCCCCGTCAGGTACGAGCCCGGGCCCCTGGGCAAGACGCTTCAGTTGTTTTAGATGTCAATTTTGCTGATTTAAGTGTGGTAGCAGCGTTAACTTCAAGTGCCTCTGACAAGTTGAACTAATCATTGGACTAAAACCGTTTCCCAAGGACCCCAAGGGGCACGTGAGGAATGACCAGGGGGCACATGGAATGGTTTCAGGTTTTAAATGAAGATGAAATGAATATAAAAGTGTAGTTAGTTGTAAATTTGACCTTAAACACAATTAAAACAAAAATATAATAGTAATGATTGACTGTAGTCGACTAGTAAACCCATTAATTTGACTAGTAAACCCATTATTTGACTAGTAAACCCATTATTTGACTAGTAAACCCATTTATTTGACTAGTTAACCCATTATTTGACTAGTTAACCCATTTATTTGACTAGTAAACCCATTTATTTGACTAGTAAACCCATTATTTGACTAGTAAACCCATTAATTTGACTAGTAAACCCATTAATTTGACTAGTAAACCCATTAATTTGACTAGTAAACCCATTAATTTCACTAGTAAACCCATTTATTTGACTAGTAAACCCATTTATTTGACTAGTAAACCCATTATTTGACTAGTAAACCCATTTATTTCAATAGTAAACCCATTATTTGACTAGTAAACCCATTTATTTGACTAGTAAACCCATTTATTTGACTAGTAAACCCATTTATTTGAATAGTAAACCCATTTATTTGACTAGTAAACCCATTTATTTGACTAGTAAACCCATTTATTTGACTAGTAAACCCATTATTTGACTAGTAAACCCATTTATTTGACTAGTAAACCCATTTATTTGACTAGTAAACCCATTTATTTCACTAGTAAACCCATTTATTTGACTAGTAAACCCATTTATTTGACTAGTAAACCCATTATTTGACTAGTAAACCCATTTATTTGACTAGTAAACCTATTATTTGACTAGTAAACCCATTTATTTGACTAGTAAACCCATTATTTGACTAGTAAACCCATTTATTTGACTAGTAAACCCATTTATTTGACTTGTAAACCCATTTATTTGACTAGTAAACCCATTATTTGACTAGTAAACCCATTTATTTCACTAGTAAACCCATTTATTTGACTAGTAAACCCATTTATTTGACTAGTAAAACCCATTTATTTGACTAGTAAACCCATTTATTTTGACTAGTAAACCCATTATTTGACTAGTAAACCAATTTATTTGACTAGTAAACCCATTATTTGACTAGTAAACCCATTTATTTGACTAGTAAACCTATTATTTGACTAGTAAACCCATTTATTTGACTAGTAAACCCATTTATTTGCCTGGGTAGGTAAGGAATGACCAGGGGGCACTTTGAATGGTTTCAGGTTTTAAATGCAGATGAAATGCACTTTTATCTGAATATAAAAGTGTAATTAGTTGTAAATTTAGCGTCTTTTTGGAGAATCTTGGACCTTAAACACAATTAAAACAAAAATATAATAGTAATTAAAGCCGCAAAGCGGCGATGATGGCCCTCGCCCCGCACGCGACCGCCTTCCCACGCAGCCTCGACCGGTCCCAAACCGCCCCGGGGTGCCGTCCTCCTCCTCTGAGTGTCACCCGGGCCCCTGTGACCCCCCCCCACCCCCCACTCACACCGGGAGGCGTCCCTGTAGAAGTGCATTGGCGGGCGCTGCTCTCCTAAAGTGGCGAAACCGTCCAAAACACGGCTTCGATGTAATTGACTTTTTCGATCGGAATCCTCTAAATAATGCACCTGCCGAGTTTCACTGACTTTGTTCGAAAAAATGTTGGCCTCTCCATAGAGATATGACATGTCTCATAGGAAATGCATGAGGAATATGCGTGCCCCCCAGGGCAAACGATCCAAAATAGGACATCGATGTAATTGACTTTTTTGCAGCTTTTGACACTCAAAATCAGATTACAAGGTTTCGTGGCAATCCGAAAATGTTGGTACTTTTACATGACCAGCAGGGGGCGCTATAGTGAAAAGTGCTCATGTGCTCTTGAGTCTGTTCTGTTTAATATTTGATTCCACATCTGTGACTACACTTTGTGCTCTGTACGGCAATACCTGTGGCTGGAAGAGTTATTGAAAGACATAGGAATTGAAGGGGATTTGCGATGGTGAGCCACATCTAAACCATAAATGCTATCATAGAAAAATTTGATTAGTATTTAATGTCAATATTATTAGACCAGGAACGTATCTGTCAAAATGATGTTGGGCCAAAAACCTCGAACAAGTTCGTTAACAAAGAGACAAAGTTTAAGTGGCGCGTGAAATATGATCCAAAATGGCCGACTGCACGTGCATAATAGGCCGGTGCCGTAATGTAATTTTTTACTTGTCTCAGGGCGCTCTATCACTGCTCCGAATTTCAGGAGGCTAGGTCAAAATTTGCATGTCCCTTCTCCCATAGCGGCTCGGTTCTGGCCGGCGCTGTTGGTTCGGGTCGGGTCAGACGTTGTCGCGATGGACATTTTATCGTGTTCGCCGGGCCAATCGTTCCTATCCGAGCATGTGGGACTTTTCGTTAACGTTCAGAGGGTGAAAATCTCGTTTGTATATTCACATAGACTCCTGGTTTAACGAACATCAATGTTAACTTAAAGCCGCGCAGCGGCGATGGTGGCCCTCGCCCCGCGCGCGACCGCCTTCCCACGCGGCCTCGGACGGTCCAAAACCGCCCTGGGGCGCCGTCCTCCTCCTCTGAGTGTCACTCGGGCCCCGTGACCCCCCTCCCCCCACTCACACCAGGTGGCGTCCCTATAGAAGTGCATTGGCGGGCACTGCTCTCCAGAAGTTGCAAAACCGCCCAAAACTTGACTTCGATGTAATTGACTTTTTCGATCGGAATGCTCTAAATAATGCGTCTGCCGAGTTTCACTGACTTTGCTGGAAATCATTTTGGCCTCTCCATAGACTTATGACATGTCTCATAGGAAATGCATGGGGAATATGCGTGCCCCCCCAGGCCAAACGACCCAAAATAGGACATCTGTGTAATTGACTTTTTTGCAGCTGTTGACGCTTCAAATCAGATTCCAAGATTTCGTGGCAATCCGAAAATGTTGGTACTTTTACATGACCAGCAGGGGGCGCTATAGTGAAAAGTGCTCATGTGCTCCTGAGTCTGTTCTGTTTAATATTTGATTCTGCATCTGTGGTTACAGTTTGTGCTCTGTACGGCAATGCCTGTGGCTTGGAGAATAATTTTAAGAAACAGGAAATGAAGGCGATTTGGCGATGGCGAACCACGGCTATACCGTAAACGCTTATCATCAAAACTTGGTTTTTAATCGAAGTTCAATGCGTCCAGATCAGGAGCGTGTGTGTTAGACTGATCTAGACCCAAAACCTAGGACCCTTTTGCAATGGAAAAAACGTAAAGTGGCATCTAAAATTATAATCAATATGGCTGCCTTGTCGCTTGTCTAAGCACTGCGCACCAATTATGTTTTAGGGTCGTCTTTATGTGTACTATCACCGTGCTAAATTTCATAGGCCTCCTCCAAACTAAATGCATCTCCCTTTCCATAGGCCTGACACAACAGGTGGCGCTGTAGAGGCTGTATATGAGTTGCATGTAAAATGGTGTTATGGGGCATTGATTTTCCTTAACAGGAGTCACTGTATTAAGTTTGGTGGCTGTTACTCACTGTTTAGTGGCTTTTTGCTGCATCTTTGAGTGATGAGAGCCAGGCTCCCATAGAGAATGAATAGGACCTCAGGAGGGCCCTAGAGGCAAAAGTGTGAAGAATAGGGCATGGGTCCAATTGACTTTTTTGCTTCTTATAAAGCAAATAATCATCTCCCAAGATTTGGTGTCAATCGGACAATCTGGACACTTTTAACTGAACTGTAGGGGCGCTATAGTGATTCGTGGTCCTGTGCTCCCTGGTCTATTTTGTGTAATATTTCATTCTCCATCATTGGTGGCAATTTGGGCTCTGTAGGCACAGTCCATGTGTCTTTGAGGAGCGGGCAAAGAAACAGGAAATTAAGGCGATTTGAGACAGGATGTCACGACTAAACCGTGTGAGATAGGCCAAAAATGTTGGATCAGTATCAAAGTTCAATGCGTCCCGATCAGGAACGTGTATGTTAGACTGATGTGGGTCCAAAAACCAAGGACCCTTTTGCAATGGAAAAAAAAAAAACTTAAAGTGGCGTCTACAATTAAATTCAATATGGCCGCCTTGTCGTTTGTCTGATGAGTTTGCACCAATTATGTTTTAGGGTCATATTTATGTGTACTATCACTGTGGCAAATTTCATAGGCCTCCTCCAAAATAAATGCGTCTCCCTTTCCATAGGCCTGACCCAACAGGTGGCGCTGTAGAGGCTGTATTTGACTTGCATGTAAAATGGTGTTATGGGGCATTTATTTTCCTTAACAGGAGTCACTGTATTAAGTTTGGTGGCTGTTACTCACTGTTTAGTGGCTTTTTGCTGCATCTTTGTGTAAAGAGAATATATTCTCCCATAGAGAATGTTTAGGAGCTCCGGAGGGCCCTGGAGGGCCCTAGAGGCAAAAGTGTGAAGAATAGGCCATGGGTCTCATTGGCTTTTCTGATCAGGAGGCCATGTAGGATTTGTGTGCAAATTTTCAAAGATAAAAGTCAAAGTAATTGTTTTTCTCCCCATAGTAATTTATTGCGCTCCTAGAGGTGGCGCCGTAGGGTTGATTGTTATTGTGCGCACATAAATGGATTCAGCTGCTTGACGTTTACGCGTGTGTTTCAAATTTCATGTCGATCGGAGTATGCGTGTGCGCGCAGGAACTATTTAAAAGTACTCTTTGCGCCCCTGGTGGCCAACGGTGATAAATGCACCATATCACTAATTCAGTTTTTTTCATGGCGCCCTACACTGGACGTATTCCCCAAGTTTGGTCAAAATCGGACAATGTTGACTTTTCACTTAATAGGTAGGGGGCGCTAGCGAGTACTTTTTATTTATTTTTATTAATGCATTACATTCAGATCATAATTACGCACTCGTGACTGAAATTACAGCTCTCTCAGTCCAAGCGTGTAGCCGTGACATGCGATCGGACGAACAGGAAACGGCGTTCTTCGATGGCGAGCCGCGGCGAAACCATTTGAGATATCCGAAAAAACGCGGATAACTATTGAATTTCAATCCGTGTAGATCGACTACGTGTATGCCAGACCCATGTCGGGCGAAAACCCTAGGACTGTTAGGAGCTCAAAAAAAAAAAGTCAAACTGGCGTGGCGACTTCCGTCCAATATGGCCGCCGTGCGCTTGGTCCGAGGGCCGCGCTCCAATGTCATGTTTTGCTCGGTTCACTGTTCTCTATCACTGTTCCGAGTTTCGTGCGCGTCGGGCTATTTTTGCTCGTCCCATTTCCCATAGGGTCCGATTCGGGCCGGTGCTGTTCGTTCGGGTCGGGTCGGACATGTTCGGGATGCACGTTTTCTTAAATTTTTCGCCGGGCCGGTCGCGACAATACCCCTATGTCAGACTTTTCGTGCATGTTTACTGGGTCAAAAATGGGCCGATAGGCGGTGAAAAAAATAATAATAATAATAATAATAAAAAGAAACCGACGAAACACAATGTCCCTCGCCAGTTTACTGGCTCGGGCCAATAATGGACTGTACTCGACTATTAAACCCATTTATTTGCCTGAAAAGTTAAGGTGTACTCTGAGTGTGGAAAAGAGCTTAGGGGGAACTCGAGACAAAAAAGTTTGGGAACCACTGGAGTAAAATACAGTTAAGGCAAGACACTACAGGCAAAACAATTTTTTTTTTTTTCAATTTATTTTTTTTTTTTTGTCAGTTTTCTCTCTCAACATATTGTCTTTCATGTAGAAACAACAAACTTGTCCGATCTGCTCCTAAAAACGTTTTATTACTTCATTTAATCCACTTGTTCATAGATTTCTCTGGGACATTTTCTTAAAATGCATTTTTCTCTCTCGGGACATAAGGATCACCATTTAAACAGACAATTAGACAATTTTCAGTTCAATCTAGTTTACTCAAAAACTAAACAAGAAATCCAAAATCCCCTTTGTAAAGTTTTTTGCAAGAAATTTAAACCTGGTTCTGTCCATTTTTCAGATTTAAATGTCACAAATATGTGTATTTTTGGTTGTTTTTACACATTCAATCCCTTATTTCTCTCTGCCAATATGTTAAATATTTTTTTGAAAAGTAAATTGGCCCTTTTTTCCCTTTATTATGCAGGGATTGCTTATTATAGTGCTTTTTTATCAATGAAATTACAACATTTGCCATTGCGTTCGATTGATTTGCGTTGTCACATTCACCGCACAAACAGGGGGCGCTGTCTGTATCGTAGCAACTGTAGAGAGCCAGCAAATCTGCATCTATGAACAACCAGGAAGTGACATTATAAACTTTACGAAAATAGTCAAACTAGGGACAAACGGGTAAAATGTTAAATATAATCATTTTTATGTGAATTGTGTCCATTGAACTATAATAAAACCTGGAAGATGAATCCAAAATGGCGCCCTGTTCCTCCCTGTGGCCTGAGCTCATTGGCTCATGACCCCAAAAACGTTCTTTACTTCCGCATTTACTTCCTGATACGGAGGCGGCCATCTTTGCTTTAGGGCGCCACGTGACCACAATCCCCCATGATGCTTTGAGCGACGTGAGCGACCAGCAGCTGGTTTTGTGTTAGCGTTAGCTTGTGTGATTGTAATTGTGTTCTTCATGTTAGACACACGTGAAGCGTCTGAAATGAAATAAAATACAACTTACAGGTGTCTCTAGTCGAGCCTTTTCCACGAGCTTCTGTTTGTATCGTCCGACGCTCGTTCACGTGACTCACACATGTTTGTGTGACGTCACTTCATATAAAAACGGTAATTTAGGTGATTTTAGAAACGGTAGAAAAGAACATTTCCTTCTATTTTATTTAAATACCGATAATAATTCAGTCCTGTCTGTGATTATAATGTGACATTTTAGAAAAAGACTGGGCCCAAGAGGCTGCAGTACCTCACACGACCACTAATCAATCTGGGACACAGACAGAGGGGCGTGTCTTATCCAGTTCATTTAATACATCCATGACATGATTGTGACGTCTAACCTGTCGTATAGACCTTAACAATACCATAGAAAAATACAAAGTGAACATGAATCGTGATTAAATCATGATCTGGCCCCAAGAAAATCGTGATCATATTTTTTACCGTGTCGTCCAGCTCTAATTGGTCATAATTCTGTTCTTCGCTAAAGTCGCAGCTGTTCTCTCAGAGGTAACAGTTTATCCGAGGCCCGTGTGAAGCTGCTGACCCGCTTTAAGGTAAAGTAACACAACGATATTCATTTGTAAATATGCTGTAGTAGTTTCTCTTGATCATTTCTCTCTGACTCGTGTCCTTGGTCCATTCACGGCGCCTCGTTCATTTCATACCACGTTTTATCTTTCATTACGTGGATATTTCGCCGCAGAAGAACCACGTAAGCTACAGTTCGTCCAAGGTTTTTCCGCGTCCTTCAGATCGTGTTATTTCGATGTGGCGGCATTTTCTTATAAGTTAAGTTCAGCGCCTTTTCAAAACCAAATTAGTGATCGTAAAAGCAAAAGACCACGTTGGATTCCTTCAAAATTCTAATTTATTTTTTGAATATCGTTTCTGGGCTCCGTTTGTTGTGTTAAATTAGATTTGGTTTGGGAGTGTTTAAGTGTTTGTGCGACAGCGTCTGAAAAGTACATTATATTTTGGGAGGTTTTTGAAAAATGTCCTGAAAGTTTTTGCATAAAAGACATTTGGATAATGGACGCTCTGAATCCAATTTACATTTGGAATGTAGGAAATGTAAATGGACATAGTTTAAACCAGGCATGTCCAAACTAAGGCCCGGGGGCCAAATGCGGCCCTCAGACCAGTTTTCTTGGCCCTTAGTCTTCCTGGTGAACTGGCCCACATTGTCCTGATAAGTACTATTTACAGCACATTTCAGATTTTCTACAATTCCAACCTAAATAACTAACATTTTGGTGCAACACAGACCTGATATTAAGGCACTGAGACTGAATGTAGATGTGGTGGAGCTTAAAACATCAGATAAATACAGCTTTTTTGAACGTTTCACGATTGATTTGTGGCCCTCCGATTGGTCTATATTTCAATATGTGGCCCTCGATGGAAAAAAGTTTGGACACCCCTGGATTAAAGAAGATGTCATGCTAAAATTAGTCTGTGTAATCCGTCATCGTCCGTCATTCGTCCAGGAGTGTTTCATCGTAGAAAAGGTTTCAAAGGTCGTCATCGGACGCTGGTTTGAAAATCAAGACGTTTTGATTTCCACCCAGAACTCATTTTCAATCAGTGGAGCTGGTCTGGGACTCTGGTCTGTTCACCTCATTCTGCCCCGCCCACTTTTGCCTCTTTTTGATACAGATACACTTTTGTTGTAAACGCACTTCAGTTTGACGAGAACTCCGTTAAAGCTAATGACGAACGAGGGAAAAGTCTCGCCGCTAAAATGTTACATAAAGTAGATTGATTTGTGTAAAATGTTTAATGAACACGAGCAACAACAAGTCACAACGCAACGATTTACTGAAAACGGCTTTTTAGTCGAGTAGAACTTATTTTCTGTTGAGCTCATCTGCTCCGTGTGAACTACAACGGAAACAGGACTAAACCAGGACTAAACCAGGTCTAAACCAGAACCAACACAGGACTAAACCAGGACTAAACCAGGACTAAACCAGGACTAAACCAGGACTAAACCAGGACTAAAGCAGGACTAAAGCAGGACTAAACCAGGACTAAACCAGGACTAAACCAGGACTAAACCAGGACTAAACCAGGTCTAAACCAGGTCTAAACCTGGACTAAACCAGGACTAAACCAGGTCTAAACCAGGTCTAAACCTGGACTAAACCAGGACTAAAGCCTCATTAAACCAGGATCAAACCAGGACTAAACTGGGACTAAAGTAGCACCAAACCTGGACTAAATCAGAACTAAACCAGGACTAAAGTATCACGAAATTAGGATGAAATTAGGATTAAACCAGGATTAAATTTCAAGTCCTTTTTAGCTATATTTTTTCTGTTCTTGTTGTAAAAAGCTGATGTTTGCATTTTCTGTTCCAAACTTCTAAACGACTATTGGACCAAACGCTGCCGTAACAATAATAATAATAATATAGTGGCATCTTAACCTCGTTTTGGGTCTTTATTGCGTTTTTATGACGCCTCTGATCGCGTCCTTAGAAGTCTCCTGAATCCGTCTCCATAAAAGTGTTGTTCTTTCATGAGACGCGGCGGCCTTGGGTTTGGAGACGGCTGCGAGTTCACCGCGTTTGCAAATGCTCCGAGAATGAAAATGTGCCCGGCCGCCTTTACGACTCGGAGGTTGAGGTGTCGGCGTCAAATATGTGAGTTTTACGAGAGAAAGAGGCGAAAGAAGTCTTAGTTTGGAGATATCGGGAGGATTTTCATGTGTAAATAAGGCGTTTAATGTGAAAAAATTGATCAAATAGAGACGTAAATCTGATACATGGAAGTAAAGTAAAGTAGTAAAGTAGATCCTACACCAAACTGTACAATCTGGACTCAACCAGATTTGGACAAAACGAATACAAGGATTTTTTTAATATTTAATTCTAAAACTGATTTATTAAGGTTTTAAGTCCAAAAATTGAGCCTAAATTTGAATTTTTTGGACAATTTTCAGTCTGATGTTGATTACTTAAAAACTTAAAACTTAAATTTAAAACTTAAAATAAGAAATCCAAAATCCCAAAAAGTTTTTTGTGAACTGTGTACAAAATGAACCAAGAAATTTAAACCTGGCTCTGTCCATTTTTCAGATTAAATATTAAATCAAATATGTGCAATTTTGGCTGTTTTTAAACATTAAATGCCTTATTTCTACATTAAAACATGACATGATGAGAAAATCTATATCTTTAAATTAATCCACCAGGATTTAACCAGGATTAAACCAGGATTAAACCAGGACTAAACCAGGACTAAACCAGGACTAAACCAGGATTAAACCAGGACTAAACCAGGACTAAACCAGGACTAAACCAGGTCTAAACCAGGTCTAAACCAGGACTAAACCAGGATTAAACCAGGATTAAACCAGGATTAAACCAGGACTAAACCAGGACTAAACCAGGACTAAACCAGGTCTAAACCAGGACTAAACCAGGTCTAAACCAGGTCTAAACCAGGACTAAACCAGGTCTAAACCAGGTCTAAACCAGGACTAAACCAGGACTAAACCAGGTCTAAACCAGGACTAAACCAGGTCTAAACCAGGTCTAAACCAGGACTAAACCAGGACTAAACCAGGATTAAACCAGGACTAAACCAGGATTAAACCAGGATTAAACCAGGATTAAACCAGGACCTAAACCAGGACCTAAACCAGGACTAAACCAGGATTAAACCAGGATTAAACCAGGATTAAACCAGGACCTAAACCAGGACCTAAACCAGGACTAAACCAGGATTAAACCAGGGCTAAACCAGGGCTAAACCAGGGCTAAACCAGGGCTAAACCAGGACTAAACCAGGATTAAACCAGGTCTAAACCAGGTCTAAACCAGGATTAAACCAGGACTAAACCAGGACTAAACCAGGACTAAACCAGGATTAAACCAGGACTAAACCAGGACTAAACCAGGACTAAACCAGGATTAAACCAGGATTAAACCAGGACCTAAACCAGGACCTAAACCAGGACTAAACCAGGACTAAACCAGGACTAAACCAGGACTAAACCAGGACTAAACCAGGACTAAACCAGGATTAAACCAGGATTAAACCAGGATTAAACCAGGACCTAAACCAGGACCTAAACCAGGACTAAACCAGGACTAAACCAGGATTAAACCAGGATTAAACCAGGACCTAAACCAGGACCTAAACCAGGACTAAACCAGGATTAAACCAGGGCTAAACCAGGGCTAAACCAGGTCTAAACCAGGACTAAACCAGGATTAAACCAGGATTAAACCAGGACTAAACCAGGACTAAACCAGGACTAAACCAGGATTAAACCAGGACTAAACCAGGACTAAACCAGGACTAAACCAGGACTAAACCAGGTCTAAACCAGGTCTAAACCAGGACTAAACCAGGATTAAACCAGGATTAAACCAGGATTAAACCAGGACTAAACCAGGACTAAACCAGGTCTAAACCAGGACTAAACCAGGTCTAAACCAGGTCTAAACCAGGACTAAACCAGGTCTAAACCAGGTCTAAACCAGGACTAAACCAGGACTAAACCAGGTCTAAACCAGGACTAAACCAGGTCTAAACCAGGTCTAAACCAGGACTAAACCAGGACTAAACCAGGATTAAACCAGGACTAAACCAGGATTAAACCAGGATTAAACCAGGATTAAACCAGGACCTAAACCAGGACCTAAACCAGGACTAAACCAGGATTAAACCAGGATTAAACCAGGAGTAAACCAGGACCTAAACCAGGTACTAAACCAGGACTAAACCAGGATTAAACCAGGGCTAAACCAGGGCTAAACCAGGGCTAAACCAGGGCTAAACCAGGACTAAACCAGGACTAAACCAGGATTAAACCAGGTCTAAACCAGGTCTAAACCAGGAATAAACCAGGATTAAACCAGGACTAAACCAGGACTAAACCAGGACTAAACCAGGATTAAAACAGGACTAAACCAGGACTAAACCAGGACTAAACCAGGATTAAACCAGGATTAAACCAGGACCTAAACCAGGACTCAACCAGGACTAAACCAGGACTAAACCAGGACTAAACCAGGACTAAACCAGGACTAAACCAGGATTAAACCAGGATTAAACCAGGATTAAACCAGGACCTAAACCAGGACTAAACCAGGACTAAACCAGGACTAAACCAGGACTAAACCAGGTCTAAACCAGGTCTAAACCAGGTCTAAACCAGGTCTAAACCAGGACTAAACCAGGACTAAACCAGGATTAAACCAGGATTAAACCAGGACCTAAACCAGGACCTAAACCAGGACTAAACCAGGACTAAACCAGGATTAAACCAGGACCTAAACCAGGACCTAAACCAGGACCTAAACCAGGACTAAACCAGGATTAAACCAGGGCTAAACCAGGGCTAAACCAGGGCTAAACCAGGACTAAACCAGGACTAAACCAGGACTAAACCAGGATTAAACCAGGTCTAAACCAGGTCTAAACCAGGATTAAACCAGGATTAAACCAGGACTAAACCAGGACTAAACCAGGACTAAACCAGGACTAAACCAGGATTAAACCAGGATTAAACCAGGATTAAACCAGGACCTAAACCAGGACCTAAACCAGGACTAAACCAGGACTAAACCAGGACTAAACCAGGACTAAACCAGGACTAAACCAGGACTAAACCAGGACTAAACCAGGACTAAACCAGGACTAAACCAGGTCTAAACCAGGACTAAACCAGGACTAAACCAGGACTAAACCAGGATTAAACCAGGACCTAAACCAGGACTAAACCAGGACTAAACCAGGACTAAACCAGGACTAAACCAGGACTAAACCAGGACTAAACCAGGACTAAACCAGGATTAAACCAGGATTAAACCAGGACTAAACCAGGATTAAACCAGGATTAAACCAGGATTAAACCAGGATTAAACCAGGACCTAAACCAGGACTAAACCAGGACTAAACCAGGACTAAACCAGGACTAAACAAGGATAAACTTGTCTAAACGACTGAATCTGAGTTGGAGTATTCACTTTTAGAAATCTCTGGTTGATGTTTTCTCAATGTTGGTGTAAAAATCTAACAGAAACACAATAAAAGCTGGTGAGAATGCACTCGTGTCCTCGCCCTTAAGACAAACCTGATGAGTTTGTATTAAAATGTTAAACTCCAGCCTCGTCCTTCACAAAATACAGGACTTTATTGTGAGAAAATTTGAAAAGACCGATGTGAACCTTGAGCCAAGAAATGTCAGAAAATCAGATCAGAGATTAAATTTAAGTCAGAAAAGAATATCAAAAATGTATAAAACATAATGAACTGCCATGGAAAATGTTTTTACGCTCACGGTTTATTTGGGGATAAATTCAGATTAATCCGGTTCATTTACACGTTCTCGTTTACTAAAGTTCTTATGTTTTTTATTTATTAACCTTTAAGTCCTTATTGGTGAAGGGAAAGTACAGTAGGTTTTGTGTTTGAAGCCGCAGGGATTAAGAATGGTTGTCTATTTAAAGGTGCAGTGTGTAACTTTTCTGGGTTCTGTTGCCACTTGTTTGTCTCTGAGATTATTCTGCTTTGTCTGGAATTTTACACCTGGAATTAGTTTGGATTAAACCAGGATCAAACCAGGACTAAACCAGGACTAAACCAGGTCTAAAGCAGCATTAAACCAGGACTAAACCAGTACTAAACCAGGACTAAAGCATCATTAAACCAGGACTAAACCAGGACTAAAGCAGGACTTAACCAGGACTAAACCATGACTACAGTAGGACCAAACCAGGACTAAACCTGGACTAAAGCATCATTAAACCAGGACTAAAGCAGGACTAAACCAGGACTACAGTAGGACCAAACCAGGAGTAAATCGGGACTAAACGAGGACTAAAGCCACATTAAACCAGGACTAAAGTAACACCAAACCTGGACTAAATCAGGACTAAACCAGGACTAAAGTACCACGAAATTAGGATTAAACCAGAATCAAATCAGGACTAAACTGGGACTAAAGTAGCGCCAAACCTGGACTAAACCATGACTAAAATACCACAAAATTAGGATTAAACCAGGATTAAACCATGACTAAACCAGGACTAAACTAGGACTAAAACAGGACTAAACTAGGACTACAGTAGGACTAAACCAGGTCTAAACCGGGACTAAATCAGGACTAAACTGGGACTAAAGTAGCCCCAAACCTGGACTAAATCAGAACTAAACCAGGACTAGAATACTACAAAATTAGGATGCAATTAGGACTAGACCAGGACTAGACCAGGACTAGACCAGGACTAGACCAGGACTAGACCAGGACTAAACCAGGACTAGACCCAGCAGTGATCCGGCGCAGACAGAAGTCTCGTCATTGTCGTGTTCTGCTCTGATCATTGTTTAAAATAGAAATCAAATTGACATTTTATGATTTGTTCTAAGTGCACAGATATTTTTAGACTTGAACCTCGGCAGACTCTCTCCCCCTCTCCATCTGTCACTCTCTCTCTCTCTCCCCCGCTCGCTCTCTTTCTCTCCATCCCTCCCCCTTCTCTTCTTACCTTGCCTTTTCTATGTCTCAATCACCTCTTTCTCCCTTCCCCTTTCTCTCTTTTCTCCTTTCTCTCCTTTCTCTCTCATCTCTCCCTCTTTCTC
Organism: Rhinogobius similis; assembly: GCA_019453435.1. Taxonomy (NCBI): domain Eukaryota; kingdom Metazoa; phylum Chordata; class Actinopteri; order Gobiiformes; family Gobiidae; genus Rhinogobius; species Rhinogobius similis. Next base: position 19,236,283 of record CM033639.1, read on the forward strand.
CCCCTCCTCCTTTCCCTTCTCTCTATTTCCTCCCTCCCTCTCCTCTTGTTCTAGCTCCTCACTCGCTCTTCTCCTTCTCACTCACTGCTCCTCTCTCTCTTTCTCTCCATCATTCTTTCTCTTTCCTCTCTAGCCTTCTCTGTCATCTCTTATGTTCTGTCTCCTCTCTCTCTCTCGTCTTCTTCTCACTCTCTCTCCATCCTTTCTCTTTCCTCTCTATCACCCCTCTTTTCTTTCTCATCTCTCCCTCTCCTCCTGTTCTGTCCCCTCTCCCTCTTCTCCTTCTCACTCTCTGCTTCTCTCTCTCTTTCACTTTCTCTCGTCTCTCCCTCTCCTTCTGTTCTGTCCCCTCTCCCTCTTCTCCTTCTCACTCTCTGCTTCTCTCTCTCTTTCACTTTCTCTCATCTCTCCCTCTCCTTCTGTTCTGTCTCCTCTCTCTCTTCTTCTTGTCACTGCTGCTTGTCTCTCTATCTTCATCACCCCTTTCTTTCTCACCTTTCCCTCTCTCTCCCGCTTCTGTCTCACACTCTCTTTCTCCCTCTCTCCCCTCTCACTCGCTCTCTTTCTCTCTCCTCTCTCTCTTCTCTCTCTTTCTCTCGCACTCTCTCACTCGCTCGCCTCTCTCGCTCCTTTCTCTCACTCTGTCTCCTCTCTCTTCTGTCTCCCTTTTGTCCCTCCTCGCTCTCCCTCTTTCACATCTCTTCTCACCCCCTCTCTCTCCTCTTTCACATTTCTCCTCTCTCTCCCCCCTCTCTTCCATGTCTTTTCTCTGTCTCCCTCTTGTCCACCCTCTCTCGCTCCTCTCTCTCCCTCTTTCACATCTCTCCTCACCCCCCTCTCTCCCCCCCTCTTTCACTTCTCTCATCTCTCCCTCTCCTGTCCTCTCTCCACCTCTCTCTCCCTCCTTTCTCTCTCTCTCTCTCCCTCTCTCTCTCTCTCTCTCTCTCTCTCTCTCTCTCTCCCCCACTCTTGCTCTCTCTCTCTTCTCTGTCCCCCTCTTGTCCCCCCCTCTCTCTCCTCTCTTTCACATCTCTCCTCTCCCCCTTTCTTTCACATCTCTCCTCACCTCCCCTCTCTCTCTCCTCTTTCACATCTCTCCCCTCTCTCTCTCTCTCTCTCTCTCCCTCTCTTTCTCCCTCTCCCCTCTCTCTCTCTCTCTCTCTCTCTCTCTCCCCCCCCTCTCTCCTCTCTCCCCTCTCTTTCACATCTCTCCTCACCCCCCTCTCTCTCTCTCTCTCTCTCTCTCTCTCTCTCTCTCTCTCCTCTCTCCTCCCTCCTTTCTCTCTCTCTCTCCTCTCCTCTCTCTCTCTCTCCTCTCCTCTCTCTCTCTCCTCTCTTTCTCTCTCTCTCCCTCCTTTCTCTCTCTCTCTCTCTCTCTCTCTCTCTCTCTCTCTCTCTCTCTCTCTCTCTCTCTCTCTCTCTTTCTCCCTCTCCCTCCTTTCTCTCTCTCTCTCCTCTCTCTCCCCCCCTCCCCCCTCTCTCTCCTCTCTTTCTCCCTCTCCCTCTCCCTCTCTCTCTCTCTCTCTCTCTCTCTCCTCTCCTCTCCTCTCTCCTCTCCTCTCTCTCTCTCTCCTCTCCTTTCTCCCTCTCCCTCCTTTCTCTCTCTCTCTCGCTCTCTCTCTCTCTCTTGAACTCCTGCTCCTCTTCCAGGCCTCACTTTTGAGACGTGATGTTAAAATGAGGCGTTTGTTGGTCGGCTGGAGCTCTGAAGTGTCTGTCAGGGTTGTTTTGATCGCCCCCCACTGGCAGCGCCCCCCAGAGCGTTCAGAGAGACGAGCGCCAAAAGAGCCAGAGTCAACTTTAGGATAAAAGAGACAAGACATTTACAGTGCTCCATTTACACCACAGCAGTGCACGGCTTTTCATCAGGAGCAGGTGCAAATGTCAATGAGAATGTCCAAATGCATCGAGTCGAGAACTACACTGACCATGATCCTTTGCTCCATCATAAAAATATATATTGAGATCTTAATACGTTGAAATGTGAGTCGTATTTGTTTAAACCAGGACTAAATTTAAGACTGAATTAGGGCTCGAATAAAACTAAACCAAGAATGAATCATGATTAAACCAAAGACTAAAACAGGACTAAACCAAGACCAAAATAGGACTAAACCACGACTAAACCAAGGACTAAACCAAGACAAAAACAGGACTAAACCAAGACAAAAAAAAGGACTAAACCAAGGACTAAACCAAGACAAAAACAGGACTAAACCAAGAGCAAAACAGGACTAAACCAAGGCAAAAACAGGACTAAACCAAGACAAAAAAAAGGACTAAACCAAGGACTAAACCAAGACAAAAACAGGACTAAACCAAGAGCAAAACAGGACTAAACCAAGGCAAAAACAGGACTAAACCAAGAGCAAAACAGGACTAAACCAAAACAAAACCAGGATTAAACCAAGACAAAAACAGGACTGGACTAAACCAAGACCAAAACAGGACTAAACCAAGGACTAAACAAGATAAAAACAGGACTAAACCAAGAACTAAACCAAGACAAAAACAGGATTAAACCAAGAGCAAAACAGGACTAAACGAAGGATTAAACCAAGACATAAACAGGACTAAACCAAGGATGAAATCAAGACAAAAACAGGACTAAACTGAGAACTAAACCAAGACAAAAACTTAACTTAACAAAGATCAAACCCAGAACTAAATCAATATCAAACCAAGGCCAAAACAGTAAAGTAAATCAAGACCTAACCAACCAATTATGGTTAAACGGAGGACTAAACCAAGATGAAAACTGGACTACACTAGAACATAACCAAGGACCAAACCACGACCATCATCAACAATCCTGGACTAAATCAGGACTAAATGAGATCCAAACAAGACCAACCCAACCAACAGAATGAATCATGATCAAATCAACGACTAAACAAAGAACATCAAAAGCAAAACCAAAACCCAAGGACCTTAAAACCAAGACCTGGACCAAGACCAGAACTAAACCAAAACTACACAAACCAACAGATTACTCACAATTAAACCAAGCAATAACCAAGACAAAAACAGGACTAAACCAAGACAAAAACAAGACTAAACCTCAACTAAACCAGAATTTCACAACACCAAAGGAAAAAAAACAACAACCCTACAACCTTGGACTGAATCGGGACTAAATCAGAACTGATCCAGGACCTCGGTGTATTTCATGCCCTTGTTCGATGCATCCTTTCTTGTTGTTTTTGTGAAAGCCTTGACCCCGCCCTCATCCTCCCCGTGTCGTCCATCTTGTATTTATCACATATCGACGTCGGCCTCTGCTCCTGTCGCTGGAGATGAACAATCTTTCCACACAAACTACATCCATGAACTCTGCTGTTCACCAGAGACGCACCATTAAAAGAGTATATTTATAGGAATTAAAGCAGACATAATCACGCTTTATTTCACTCACTTTGTCACTCTTAGTTGCATTTTTGTCGGTTTTAGTCAAATCCTTCTGTTCGTTTGGTCTAAATCTTGTTGAGTCCAGATTGTACAGTTTGGTGTAGGATCTACTTTAAGGCTGATCTTTATGTCTCGAGGGACAAAAATGCATTTTAAGAAAACATCCTTTGAAGTTTGTTGCTTTTAGTCTTGTTTTTGTCGCTTTTAGTCACGTGTTTGTTCCTTTTAGTTGTGTTTTTGTTGCTTTTTTTTTGTTTCAGTCACATTTTTGTCGCTTGTAGTCACATTTTTGCTGTTTTTTGGTGCGCTTTTGTTGCTTTTAATTGCATTTTTGTCACTTTTAGTCACATTTTTGTCACTTTTAGTCAAATCCTTCTGTTCGTTTCGTCCAAATCCTGTTGAGTCCAGATTGTACAGTTTGGTGTAGGATCTACTTTAAGGCTGATCTTTATGTCTCGAGGGACAAAAATGCATTTTAAGAAAACGTCCTTTGAAGTTACAATGTCCCAGAGAAATGGAAGAATAAAACATCTTTAGGAGCAGATTGGACACGTTTGTTGTTTCCACATGAAAGTCGATACGTTGAGAGAACAAACTGACCTAAAATCAAGAAAAAAAAAGTGTCTAGCCTTCATTAACGACTCTCAAGAACAACACGCACACTCCAATCACGTCGGGAGTCGAACCCACACCCTCCGCGCTCAGAGGTCCGTCCACGAAAGCGGCCCGCACCGGTTCATTCGGCGCACGTCTCAGTCAGTGGCCCGCGGTGTCTCTCCTCTCGATCATCGCCGACAGCAGAGGAGTCTCCGCTGCTCTGGGACAAATAAAGACACTCTGCTGCGGAGGCGCGGACTTAAGGGGCGACGGGGGGAGGACGAGTGGGCCCAAAGTGTCCGATTTTTGGGCTGCCGGCGCTCCCCTCGAGGGCCCTCTGCAGTCTGCTCCGCCATCCATCATCCGGAGCCGTCGACAAGTCCCGAGCGCACGAACAAGTGAAGTCTGCACTCTAAAGAGGCCGCGTAAAGTCTAAATATTTATCTTGTTTTGAGGAGTTTGGACAAGTTTGAAGACTGCGCGGCACAAGACGGATTTGGAAATGAGTTAAAATGTCTTGATTTCAGGATATTAATCTTAATTTCAGACGTTTTGACAAATTAAGATTAAGATAGTTAACGCCATTTTACTTGTTTCTGATTTGTTTCCACACATTTGTCAAGATAATTTTGCTTACTCCATTGGAAATTCATATTATTTTAACAGAAATTATCGCATCATCTGTCTGAAATACCTTGAAACCACTGAAATAATCTGCATTACATCAGCAATTACATCTCATCCAGTCAAAACTACACACATTCAGATAAAAATGATAAATTCAAGCTATTTAAAGCTTGGATAGATACATTTTTTTGCTGTGTATATTGTCTCCAGAGTAAAATCTGACCTTTACACTTGACTTAGCAGGACAAATACAACCTCAAATAAGATAACAAGTAAAAGTCATTGAATTAAGTAGTATTTATTTTGATTTTAGTATATTTTGACTATCTTACAAGAAGATTTGCATATACAACATGTACGTTTTTTTGAATTTCAAGTTTAAGAATGCGTGTATTTTTCCAGCATTTAAAGCAAGATTTACGCTTGTTCCATTGACAGAAATCATATTTCAAAATACAATCAAAACAAGAGAATTACATCTTATTTCAAGCACTTATCAACATTTTTTCCAGTATCCTTCCACACCATCTGGGTTAATCTTGTAACGAGTAGGTTTTGTTTGGGAGCAAGGAAATAAAAAGTGTTTTTAGAAGAATGGTTGTTTTTAATTTCATACTTACAGTTCCATTTGATAAAGTGTGATAATTAAAGTAGACACTTGATGAAGTAAAACTAACATTTTATTGTCCAACTGTTGTGGCTCGCTACATTTTAGTGTATTATTGCCAAGCCAGTTTGAAGAAATGTTTATTATGTGGTCGTTAGCATGTACGCTATGTTCGTTGTTAATCGCTAACAATAATAAAACTACTACAAAGCACAAGGTAATATTTAGTAACTCTGCTCTGGTGTTACTCGAGTCGTGATTAGTCAGAAAACAGCCTGGATGTTTAGTAGTCTGTGATGTTTGGAGGCTAATGCTAACATTCCCAATGAGAACGCATTGAAGCTAATGTATAGAATGATGCTAAAGTTACAAACATTGGGGTAAAGCTTTGTCAGGAGCAGATTTTGGGTGAAGAAAAACTAGCTGGAGGATTAACATGTTTTAAATTGATGGGGAAAACTCAAACTCAACATTCAAACACGAGGAGAACATGCAAACAAGACAGAATTCACCACTAAGTCACCATTTATCGTTAGCTTAAACCAAGACATATTTGACTGTTAGTTTCTCGTGTCAAGCAAAACGATCTCATTTTCAATTCATTTTAAAGCGTACTTTTTAGTTAGCGTTGCTTAGTCATGTTATTTTCTTGCTAGCCTAAAATAATCCCACTCTAAATGCGTTTTCTCTCATCTTCTTTACTTCCCCTGCAGTTGTGAGTTATATTTTTAGCTGCTGTTGTTTCTCCGCAGTCGTCTCCAAACGGCCCGTGTCTGGATCATTAGCTCCTCACTCACAAACGCTCTCCTCTCAAATGTGACGCTCGAATTAGCCGTTAGCTCAAATTAGCCGTTAGCTGGCGGTTCAATGGGAGTTTGTGATGATTGTTGTGAGTGCCCCCGCCGCCATTACAGCGCCCCCCGGAACGTAGGCAGGGACAATGAGGCGTTTTGCTCACTCCACACCTGAACAACTCCAAATGAAAAGTTGCAGAGTTCAGATTTTAAAAAAGTAGCACCAGTTTTAAGTTGAACTTCTTCTTCGTAGGTTTTCTGGTGGAGGGAACGCCATAGTTTTATCGCTTTGTCTGAAATATTCCGCAGTATTATTTTAACGCTGAGTACGAGTTGTTTTCAGAGGTCGGAACTCAAACTTTGGTGACGTTTATGCAGAGTTTATGTTGCAGTTCAAGTCAAATGTGACACAAAATGTGCAGTACATTACAGTTTATGCACAGTAACGACCCAAACAAGTAATTAAAACTATTGAAGTGCTCAAATTAGCCAAAATATACATAAAATTAAGTACATTTATTAACTTAACATTCCAGTGGACAGCCCTGTGTTGATAAATGGAGGCGTATGTGGGTCAATGCTAACGCTAATGGTAATTTTGAAGGACAATAAAGATAAAAAATAAAACAAAATAACAAAATATAGATCAAATTAAGTTCATTTATTTACCTGTGTTTTGTTTACATTGCATTACATTCTAGTGGACAGCCCTGTGTTGATGGAGGCGTTTATGCGTCATTGCTAATGCTAATTTTGAAGTAAAAAAAAACCAAATTAAAATAAAAACAGAAGTAATCTATAACTAAAAACCAATCAGATAGTATATACTTTGCATTTTAATTGGTTGTGTCTTTACATTTTAATAAGAGTTAGCATTAGCGGTGAGAAACGGAGCCCATTTTAGTCAATGATGAATTTGTGTCAAATGTTGCTCTGTTACTACGGCAACAAGTAGGTGGACAAACTACATCTAACAATACACATATGACTGTTTTCTTTAAACAAGTATATTTTAAGTTAAATATTAGCTTAACGGTCATAAAACACAACATTTAGCTCCTAATAAACCTGAGCAAACAGGTCAGTGCACAGAAGCATAACTCTAAAACCAGTTGACCTTGATATTTAATCACATCTTAATCAAAAATAAATGTTATGAAACTTTCTTAACAATCTCTATTTAACTTAAATGACTGTCGAACTAAGGCTACAAATGACAGAACATTCTTAACCGTTTCTGGCGTTTTAAATGATGAAAATATAGTCACGCTAACGACTAGCATGAGTGACGCAAATTTGGCAGTAGTTTTATTTACACATTGGTTTAACTATTGGATATTAAACTTTATCAATCGCAGCGGTTCTGAAATGTTGTCCGAGTTTCCAAGTAAGAATTCAGAGTGTCGTTGGAACTAGGAAAATGTGAGCTCTGTGGACAGGAACGCAATATAAACACATTCCGTGCATTTAGCATTTTTTCTTTACATTCCATTCATGTAATGTTGAAAATACCTTGAAAAAAATGCACAGCGCACTGTCCATTAGAGAAATGACTGAAACTTTAAAGTGCGTATGACGTTATTAAGTGTGTTTATCTCATCCCGTAGACATAAATGATAGTTTTACACCAATTAGCTAGGTTTTTGTGGAGAAAAGTTGAAAAATATGTTAAAAAGTACAGGAAGTAAACAAACTGATGACATCACACTGTTGGGAGACAAAGGTTATGCATAATTTACACAAAATAAACACATTTTTTGACCCTTTAAACATTGGTTCAATAAAATAAAGGGTGTTCACATGTATTTTTCTTTGTCAAATAAATAAATCTGTGACATTAAATGAATTTTTTCACTGTACAGAATGTTTCTTGGTAATTTCCCAGTGTGATGTTATCATTTACAACCAGGAAGTAAAATAAAAACCTAAAAAAAAGCTAAACTGGGGTAAAACGTGTAAAGATTTGAGCAGAATTTGAAATATACTGTATTTATCTTAACTGCGTTTCAGTTAAATGAGTCGTCCAACCCGTCAGAGGCACTTTAAACCCACAGAGTGAAAAGTTGTTTGAAACCTTGGTTGTTTTCTTGGGCGATAGACTTACCGTTGTGTTTTCTTTGTGGTGTTTCAGGTATTCCATCGACCGGCGCACAGACATGGATCGAGTGTTTAATGTCCACGCAGGAAACGGCTCGCTCTTCACTCTGAGAGAACTGGACCGCGAGGAATATGCCTGGCACAACATCACCGTCATCGCCACAGAGTTCAGTAAGTCACCGCAGAACGTTTAAGGACGGCGTTAAAGTCTATAGGACGCATTTCACTAAAGTTTACGTTTAAGATTTTACTGAACATTTTACTTATTTATCCCCAGTTTGACAGTTTTTGTGATGTTTATAGTTCCTGATTGGACATGAGTAGCAAAAATTGACAAAGGTAATTTCACAACTGTTACCTAGCAACCATTTGGAGGGAAAAAATATATATACATATTGAAGTACATAGAAAACAGCTTATCAATGATAAATGCTAGCAAATAACATTTCTTCTTAAAAGTCCATATCGATGTTCTCATGTTTTTCTGATTATGACTGATTATGTTTGGTGGCTAGCATGAATATTTAGCATAGTCTTAGATCCATGAAGTTAGTTCGTGAAGAAATTTAGAAAAAAATCAAACATTTAAAGGACGCATACTCTGCGAGCTAGTTTTTTGATCGTTTAACCATGTTCTAACAATGTTCTATCATCAAAAACACACCTGAAGTAGCATTCAGTTGCATTCACGCTGTTTTGAGGAATGTTTATTATAAAACCCTCTTCAGAGCGTCAAACACACTTCCTGCTGAACTCCCTCAATCAGCGATGTATTTTCAGATCATCTACGCCACTTATCTGAGATTCTTCAGCTGTTTTAAGTCCTTAAAGCATCTCTAGACTCATTCTAAGGATTTCTGCCACTAACCGCGTTCACTGCTCCTGCTAACACGCACCACAGCGTCTCTTCAGCGCTAACCTCAGTAGGATGTGAACAGTGTCATTTCACACAGGCGGATAAATCCTGTCATTTAATCAATAATAAACATTTGTTTTATTTATTTGTTTCACATTGTGAGATGGCAAATTGAATGTAGTCAAGAACATGTTTAAATGATAACAATATTATTACATTTTTCCTTTAAATTACAGGAAGTAGTGCTGAGATTACCTCTGTGATGTCATCAATTGGCGATGTACCATAGAAAATTGAGACAATTTTCAACTGAGGTCAAGGTCAATTTATTTATATAGCACAACTGACACACTTTTCGGACAGTTTAAACCACCATTCAACAAAATAAATGTTTCAGGTATTACTGATTGTTAATTCCTAACTATCATGTAATTTATTTAGAATTAGCCCCTTGTTTTTAAAATGGTTGCTTGGTAATAGTTTTGCGCTCATGTTCAACCAGGAAGTGACATTATAAACTTGTCAGTAACTGTCCAAACTGTGTGGGAAAATCAGCCAAACTTTTAGTGCAGTCTTAAATAAACAGCACTGGTCGACGTATTCGTTTGTGTTGTAGATGTTCTCTTTTGGTGTGACCAGCTCCGGTGTTTTCTGAACATATGTTTGTGCATCTGTCGCTCATGACTCACAGCTTTCAACATAAACACATGACTCATCCTCCCTGGTATTATCACCATTGTGAAAAAGCATGAGCACTTAACTGTACAGCTCTCAAAGTGTTGTAATTGGATCGAAATGGCGTTAATAACTTTTAGATGACGAGAAATAAATATGTTTGGACAAGAAAAGCTAGTGGTTCATAGAGAGTGAGGTTTTACACAGACAAGACTCTACAACTGAAATATTTGCTGAATTTAGAGAGAATTTAATTTGCATTTTTGTGCTTCTTTGTGTTAGTATTTGTTTAAAACTATAGTAACTGTGGAGTCAGATTTTAGGCCTAGTTTAGCTCACGTTTAGCTCTAGAATAATCCTGTTGACATGACATATTTTCTCAGGTGATCATGTGAAAAGTTTAAGAAACACCAGTCTACTGTTTTGTGATAATTGTTTTCATACTTAGTTAGCGATCATATTACCCTTAAAGTAGTCTGAATGCAGAACCGAAAATTCCCAGCGAATTTAGCAAAGCAAGCTATTAGCAATCGAGCCAAGTGAGAACATTTTTCAACAGTTCAAACATTCATAGTCTGATGAAACGAACGGGCTAAGCTAACCGTTTCTCACAGCTAATGCTAACTTCTATTAAGACCTGATTGTTTTTATAGAGCTTGGGATAGAACATCAAGAAACAGCCGTTGCCATGGAAATCCACCATGTTTGGTTGGTGTGCTAAACTTAATAGAAAAACATTAGCCAAAATACGGTAAAAAAAGAAAGAAAAAGTGAGCAAAAAATCCATGGAAGAACCTGATAAACTGCTGGGTCACTTCTAGTAAATACATTTATCGACATTTAGTGTTAGAATACTTTTGAATTAATGCTAAGTTTAGTATTTAGCGTCTTAAAATCTCCACTGATTTAACACTGGGCTAACTGAATGTTCTGTTATGTGTGACGTCACGATCCAGAGCTTAATTAGCAATAGATCCAAGCGAGAGAATCTTTGCATCTTTAATCGTTGTCGTGAACATTTTCACATTGAATTTACACTTTGAATTTAGAGTGTCCAATTCGAGGACTTGAAAATATGTATTGAACGCTTAAAAATGAATTTGTCATTTAGAATTTTTCAACAGAAGCAAAACAATTGAGCTAAGCTAACCGTTTCTCACAGCTAATGCTAACTTTTATGAAAACATAAAATATAAAGACTACCTGATTATTTTTATCTATATCACTTCAGTAGTTCATTTATTTTAATATTTCATAAGCTTCCAAATTAGCTTTAGCGTTAGCATTGACTCACAAACAGCATTTATCATCACAGAAGTGTCACCGGGGAAGTTTTAATCGTGTGTAAAGTATAACATCCACCTGCAGCTCACTTTCACTACTGATCTTTAAGAATTTATTAATTTCAATGTGACTCTGCAAAAAAACAACATAGCAGTGGAATTGAGGTTACGCAGAGACATTCTTTTATTCGGAAAAAATGCTCCTCAACATTCCGACTGAGTGACAGAATTATAGACCGCACAAACTGATCAAATGTGTTTCTTTGGTTTTCTTTTGTTTCCCTCAAATCTACTTTATACAGTGAAATGTAAACAAAGCGGTTTCTCGTTGTTAGTCCAACTGTGCAGGGCTTAGCTAGCTTGTTTGCTAACGGCAGTTGGAGATAAAAGACAAAAACAACAATTGTTTCCCTCAACACTTGGAATCAGAAACATGTTATTTAAGGAGAGAAATGTAAAGAGTTCAACTGTGTGTGATCCAGTGGGCGAGGCTACCGCCCTCAAATTGAGCCGCCGACTGTAGGCTGCCATGTTTGCAATCTGCTGCTGACCACTAGGGGCTGGCTGCGGAAGTAGAATTATTCAATGCAAGTCAATGGGGAGTTAGACGTTTCAAAACCTACTTTAGAGCCTGGCTCAAAATACGGCTTTGGTCTCAAACGTTAACTTACGGCTCTGTGACAACGCTGAGGGGGTGAATTTTTTTGCACCAGGCTGGTTTAGCCTGTGATTTTTTAAAGTTCTTGAATATCTAATGAAGAAGGCGGGCTTTACGCGCCGGAAATGTCACGGCGCAGCCATACACCTACGAGTGGGCGGTAACTATAGAGGCAACGACGGCAGTACGTCAGCAAAAGGCCGCCCCAAAGTCGCCCTCCCCCCGCCTCCCCACCGAGGGGGGAGTGGTGGGGGCTAACCCGCGGCCATTTTGAATTCTCCATGACTGAGCCGCATTATCATGAAAGGGGCGGAGTGACGACAGTCTGTCCATTATTTTTTATGTCTATGGTGTGATCCTAAAGTATGTGTCATTGATTAATGTTAGCGTAGCCGCAGTGTTCCTGTTGTTTATCTGGTTTTCTACAACTGTTTACTTGGTTTTCTTGTTTTTAGATGTCAAATACAAACTAAATATTGATCAGAGTTGTAGACTTTTATATTTGTCATCACCTTTTTCACATTTTAGTCGTATTTTGAGCTTTTACCGGAGAAAATGTCATTATTCACCATTGACTCATGTGTTTTTGACAGGAAGTAGTGACGCTAACACTGAGCTAGGTGTGTGTGTAACTGCTTTAACAGCGTAGGACTGTTGCCATAGCTCGAAACCCATGAACAAAAGCCTTCTAATGATCCGTCCGTGTTAATCCCGTGTCTCTGCTTTAATTAGCCAGGTCCGTGTGACTTTAAGCCTCCATCGTCGGCTCGTGCGGCACAAACAATAACGTTTCCTTTCTCTCCGTTTCCCAGACAACCCTCGCCTGGTCAGCCGCGTTCCCGTCTACATCCGCATCCTGGACGTCAACGACAACCCGCCGACCTTCGCCACCAACTACGAGTCGTTTGTGTGCGAGAACGCCAAGGCTAATCAGGTACGAGCGCCACTAAAACTAATCAGGGGCAAACAGGCGTCGCCATGGTTTCGGAAAGGGCCGGGATTATAATGGGTCGGTAATTAGCAGCTGGAGATGGGAGCAGATGGGAAGGAGCAGGGTTTGTTTGGTGGTAAAGGTGCTCAAACATCGATAAACAGATGCTAATCAATACTTTAGCGAGTATCAGGAGTAGATGCTAATTTGTGCAGGTGTCGATATGGAAAAAAAGCAGATAAATAACACAATTTGACTTTTCTAAATTAATTTCTGTCATAATCTTGAACTACTTCAGAGATAGTACAGACTCCTTAAAGTCTGCTGTCAAAAAAATGTTCAAAATTCCAAAATGGAGGCAAAATAACGTAAACTTGAACACTTTTCCGATAATTTTAGTTGTATTTTGAGCTTTTACCAGAGAAAATGTCATTATTCACCATTGACTCATGTGTTTTTGCCACCAGACAGGAAGTAGTGATGCTAACGCTAATTTGTGCAGGTGTCGATACTGAAAAAAAGCAGATAAATAACACAATTTGACTTTTCCTAAATTAATTTCTGTCATAATCTTGAACTACTTCAGAGATAGTACAGACTCTTTAAAATTCTGTCAAAAAATGTTCAAAATTCCAAAATGGAGGCAAAATAACGTAAACTTGAACACTTTTCCGATAATTTTAGTTATATTTTGAGCTTTTACCGGAGAAAATGTCATTATTCACCATTGACTCATGTTTTTGCCACCAGACAGGAAGTAGCGACGCTAACACTAATTTGGGCTAATAATGCTAATTTGTGCTGGTGTTGATATGGAAAAAAAAGCAGATAAATAACACAATTTGACTTTTCCTAAATTAATTTCTGTCATAATCTTGAACTACTTCAGAGATAGTACAGACTCTTTAAAATTCTCTGTCAAAAAAATGTTCAAAATTCCAAAATGGAGGCAAAATAACGTAAACTTGAACACTTTTCCGATGATTAAAGTCTGTGTGAAGGTTCTCAAAATGTTCTAATTCTGACTTAGTTTGGTGGAAGGGCACCTGTGGCAATTATATACTGTAGTTTAACATCTGTAAAATTGCAGTTTGTGAAGAAATTTAGAAAAATAAAGGTTCAAAATGACGGACAGTAAAGCAGAATCCCTCTGTGATGTCATCAAAAAGCGACGTGCCATTGAAAATACAATTAACGCAACTTTTTGACAATTTAAACCACCATTCAACAAAATAAAGTTGTTGTTTGGACATTATTATTTGTCAAATCATAACTATTGTGTAATTTATATGGATTTAATTACTTAATTACACAAACATCTGCTTTGAGGCGAAGAACGGCCCGAGGAGTGAGTCAAAACAAACTCTAAAGTAGTCTATTTAACCAATTTTATACATCTATATCATTTTTTTGTTGTTTATTTCAAACTTATGGTTAAAAGTCAAAGTGATTTGTTATTGAACTGTAGTCATCAGCTCCTTTTCCGTCTCCATGGTTTCCTCGGTTCAGGTAGCAGCAGTCATTAGCAGAGCTTTGCTAAACGCTAACGGGAAAAACAGACTTAGAACTTTAGAAAACGCTCAGGTCTGGACGAGTGGAAAAATAAGGAAGTGTTACTACTAAAGTTCTTACCTCCTTTTAATCAAAAAATAAACGCAGGGCAAGTTTATCTGTAGAGCACAATTCATACAGAAGGAAATTCAAAGTCTTTACACAACAGGAAAGATTGCATTAAAACCACAAAACAAATAAAGACACACGGAATCATTATAAAAACATAGGACTTATTTGTCAAAACAATTTCTACGTAGTGCTGTTGTACATTGACACTTTTAAAACACATTATCAACAAAGAAAAAGTGGAAAAATGTTGAGTGAAGGCTTCTTGATAAACTATATTTATGTTTTTAGTCATTATTAGATGATTAATTGTTGCAGCCCCTGTCAAAACAAGTAAAATATTTCAATTACAAGTCATTAAAAGTCAGGAGCAGAGTAGAAAACAAACATTTTGAAGCCTTTTTATTAAAGTTGCAGTCGTGTAATCCCATTAAACGCTAACAATTAAGCACACATATTATGCTAAATAGACTTTTTCTGTCTTTTAATCATATAATTCTTGGAGCTGGAGTTGTTTTTAGCTTAATTCGCGCTTGTTTCATTAATTCTGTTTACGAGGTGAGTGTCAGAAAATACTCAGTTTCAAATTTCCCAGATCTGGAAGTCTTTTTTGTAGTTTTTAAGTCCATAAGTCATCACCAGATTGTGACAAATTGTGACAACTGTGTGCTTATATTAACGTGAAAAAATAAGAAAAATAAACTCTCAACTTTAGAGGCAACGCTAATATTAATAGTTTGCATATGGTTTAATTAAGAAACTTTAATTATAGCTGGGATTATGCAAATGCAAAAGGTCTTAATGTGTAAATATTGGATTAAAAGGCCACGTATAAAGTATCAGCTGTCCACTTGTAAATCAAACCCTTCAAAATGAGATTAAATTGTCTTAATTACATTTATAACGCGCTTCAAATAAAGTAAGAAGAGCACAGTTTTAAAGATACAACCAAGAAAAACAAGTTAAATAGAGATTAGCGGACAACTTTCTACAATAAACACATATAATAATAATAAAGAAGCACAACTTGATAATAAAGTTTCTCACAGTTGTTTTCTGCCTTCAAAAAACACAAATATTAATTAAATTATAAGAAATGGAAGGGATTATAATAAGACTCATGTAAACACTGCACTAAAGCGAGATTAAAAGAAATGTTTGGACCGTTTATTTATAACAGATAAGTCTAGTTTCCAGGCTGTTGGAGAAATATTAAAGATATGTTTTCAATTAGTCGACTAGTTAAAGATTATTTCTGTTGTGAATGTATATTTTTAAGCACATTTTAACCAAATAAAGGTTTAAATATGGTTCTAAATAGAGAATATTTACGAATAAAGTGTATTATCCATAAAAAAACAACCAATATTTATTATTAACATTAACATTTTGACTTGATAGTGACACTGTTTTGTTATAAAAATGTCAGTCTATTGGAGTTTAACTTTCAGACGTATTTTTGGTTCAGACTTTTGGAAAAACTCCTTAAAATCCTCCACAGACACTAAATCGTCTGCTAAATGTTCCTTTGGCTCTTGTTGTCAGATTTAATGGTTTTTTTAACTAATGTTTTTGCCTTTGAAAAGCACCAAACTCCAAATGCAGAACGACCTCCAAAATATTAAACTTCACAAACGAAATATTAACATTTTCATTTATAAAGTTCACTGTATGATGCATTATTAAAGTTTAACTCCAAAAAACAAGGCCAAATTGCATTTTTTCTCTCTAATTTTCAGTAAGTTTAAATCCAAAATACCCTCAGTACAAGAAATAATTGTCATTTTTACACACATTTATTTATGAAAACATTACATGAAGAAAACCAAATTAAATCCTGCATTTATTCTTTTAAATCTTTTTTTTTTTGCTCCAAAAGAACTTGAAAAACATGTATTCTTTGGATTGAAAGATTCAGACCTTGTGAAACAAACTGAGTGGGCTCGCCTCTCCACAGATCTGACCTGTAACTTGTCCTGAAAAGTTAAAAACTACACCAGGGCAAAATCAGGCCCTCAACCATCTTCAAAAATATGGAAAATCTCTGATTAGTGGTTTAAGCCTGGTTTGGCCCGGGTTTAGACTGGCTTTAGTCCTGGTTCAGTCCTGCTTCTAGACCTTGTTTAGTCCTGGATCAGTCCTGCTTTTAGACCTTGTTTAGTCCTGGATCAGTCCTGCTTTTAGACCTGGTTTAGACCTGGTTTAGACCTGGATCAGTCCTGCTTTTAGACCTGGTTTAGACTGGCTTTAGTCCTGGTTCAGTCCTGCTTCTAGACCTTGTTTAGACCTGGTTTAGACCTGGATCAGTCCTGCTTTTAGACCTGGTTTAGACCTGGCTCAGTCCTGCTTTTAGACCTGGTTTAGACCTGGATCAGTCCTGCTTTTAGACCTGGTTTAGACCTAGTTTAATCCTGGTTCAGTCCTGCTTTTAGACCTTGTTTAGTCCTGGTTTAGTCCTGCTTTTAGACCTTGTTTAGACCTGGATCAGTCCTGCTTTTAGACCTGGTTTAGTCCTGCTTTAGACCTTGTTAAATCCTGGTTCAGTTCTGCTTTAGACATTGCTTAGTCCTGCTTTAGTCCTGGTTTAGTCCTGCTTTAGTCCTGGTTTAGTCCTGCTTTAGTCCTGCTTTAGTCCTGCTTTAGTCCTGGTTTAGTTCTGGTTTAGTCCTGCTTTAGTTCTGGTTTAGTCCTGCTTTAGACCTTGTTTAATCCTGGTTCAGTCCTGCTTTTACACCTGGTTTAGTCCTGGTTTAGTCCTACATTTAGACCTGCTTTAGTCCTGGTTTAGTCCTGGTTCAATCCTGCTTTTACACCTGGTTTAGTCCTGCTTTAGTCCTGCATTTAGTCCTGGTTTAGTACTGGTTTAGTCCTGGTTTAATCCTGGTTCAGTCCTGCTTTTACACCTGGTTTAGTCCTGGTTTAGTCCTGGTTCAGTCCTGCTTTTACACCTGGTTTAGTCCTGGTTTAATCCTGGTTCAGTCCTGCTTTTACACCTGGTTTAGTCCTGGTTTAGTCCTGCTTTAGTTCTGCTTTAGTCCTGCTTTAGTCCTGCATTTAGTCCTGGTTTAGACCTGGTTTAGTCCTGGTTTAGTCCTGGTTCAATCCTGCTTTTACACCTGGTTTAGTCCTGGTTTAATCCTGGTTCAGTCCTGCTTTTACACCTGGTTTAGTCCTGGTTTAGTCCTGGTTCAGTCCTGCTTTTACACCTGGTTTAGTCCTGGTTTAGTCCTGGTTTAGTCCTGGATTAGTCCTGCTTTAGACCTGCTTTAGTTCTGCAGATGTTGCTGAAGTTGTTCTTGGTCTTGAGGACTAAACCATCTTAAAACCTGACCGTCTGTAAAACAACACGCCCCTGGTTCACACTCGTGGGTTTGTCCGGTGTTTGAAAAGTGAGACACAGTTTGTGATTGGCTGACAGAGACAGGAGGCGGGACAAGGCGATCTTTTCAGTCACTTTCTCATCTCACCTGGTGTTTCTTGGATAAACGAGTGTTAAATGGAGACATAATAATGACATTGTGTGTTTTTGCAGCGTATCCAGACGATCAGTGCCACAGACCCAGACGAGCCGCTCGGAGGACATCGATTCTTCTTCAGTTTGGCTCAAGAGGCGGCGGGAAAGGCCAACTTCTCTGTGCGAGACAATAAAGGTAACACCGACTGTCTCCTTAGAAAGTAAAAATGATGCGTCATATATGTATAAAGTCTGCACATGTACGAGTAGAGTAAAAGTACATGGAGTCCTGCTTCTAGAAATGGTTTAGTCCTGGATCAGTCCTGCTTTTAGACCTGGTTTAGAGCTGGTTTAATCCTGGTTCAGTCCTGCTTTTACACCTGGTTTAGTCCTGCTTTTAGACCTTGCTTAGTCTTGGTTCAGTCCTGCTTTAGACCTTGTTAAATCCTGGTTTAGTCCTGCTTTAGTCCTGCTTTAGACCTGGTTTAGTCCTGCTTTAGACCTGGTTTAGTCCTGGTTCAGTCCTGCTTTAGACCTAAAGTCTGCACATGTACGAGTAGAGTAAAAGTACATGGAGATCTGAGTTTGGAAAGAACAAAAAATTATGAATCTGTGTGGATTTTATGGTCGTTTAAAATGACTTTGCGGTTCAGTAAACTCACAAACTGAGCTCAAACTTACACAAATCATCACAATATTACTTTTCAATGAATACAAAAGGAATATGTAGTTTAAAGCTTTCATTTCTGGTGGTTTTATCCAAGTACTGACCTGTAAAGTAAAGGTAGTCTCAGAGAAAGAAGAGCAGGGACTCTTCTTTTCCAGAATGTGTCTAAACCAGTCATGTCCAAACTCAGGCTCGGGGGCAAAATGCGGCCCTCAGACCAATTTTTCTTGGCCCTTAGTCTTCCTGGTGAACTGGCCCACATTGTCCTGATAAGTACTATTTACAGCACATTTCAGATTTTCTACAATTCCAACCTAAATAACTAACATTTTGGTGCAGCACAGACCTGATATTAAGGCACTGAGACTGAATGTAGATGTGGTGGTGCTTAAAACATCAGATAAATGAAGCTTTTTTGAACGTTTCACGATTGATTTGTGGCCCTCGGCTTGGTCTATATTTCAATATGTGGCCCTCGATGGAAAAAGTTTGGACACCACTGGTCTAAAGGGAACAGGAAATTGTTTCTTACCAATATAACACAGGGCTACATTTAAATGTCAAATAAATGTAATGATTAGAGTACAAAGCGTAACTAAGCAATTGTCTAAAATAAAACAATGTGGTCACAGACATTTGGTGCACCACATATATTTGACTCTAACAACTGTAGCAGAAGTTTTCCACTTCAACTTTTAAATGAGGAAAAAGGCTTTAAAGGCTTACTGCAGGCACTTTTGAGGCAAAATGGCCATGTAATGTTAAAATATTCTTCATATTTATATAAAGTTTGCACATTTATACTGTATTCATCATTTGTCTGTCTTACTGCTCGGAAATCTGGGGAAATGCCTGTAAAACATACTTGGATCCAATAATCAAACGACAAAAAAAGAGCACTAAGAATAATTAATAAAGCAGGATTTTGTGATCCCACTTATGAATTATAAAATTTATGGACAAAGTTAAGTTAAAAATGTTGGAAATTTTGTTTGGTGCTGTGACTGAAGACCTTCCCAGAGGCATTCAATCTTTCTTTAAATTACGAAACAGTCGCTATAACCTCAGAGGTCGACTTCAGTTTGAATTGAATAAAGCAAGAACTAATGTGAGGCAAAGATGTGACTGTTTTAGGAATCAAACTTTAACACTCTGTCAAAATAAAAAAAATAAATGATTACTACATATAAATTAAAAGATTTATATGAGAGAGTAGAATTCTAAGTTTAAGATAAAACGTAGTGGATTTTTCTTTTTTTATGTCTGTATTGTTGAGTTTGTATAATATTCAGGATGGGCTTATATCAGCAATTGGTTTTGGTTGCAAAGAGATGGACATTTTGTTTGGTATATGGACAGCCAAATAAACTTATTCATTCATTCATTCATTCATGCGTAGAGTAGAAATAAGTGATGAGTTCTGAGTTTTTAATGTACAAAAAAGTGTATTTTCTGGTTTAAAACAGTTTGTGAACAGATATACGGTGAGCTCCTCTTCTAATGGTTGTTGTTGTTGTTGTTGTTTGTGGGGCAGATAACACGGCGTGGATCCTGACGCGCAGGAACAGCTACAACAGCCTCCAGATGAGCGTGTACCACGTCCCGGTGGTGATCTCGGACGGAGACTTCCCCATGCAGAGCAGCACCGGCACGCTCACCGTCAAAGTGTGCACCTGCGACCGCGACGGAAACATGAAGCTGTGCAACGCCGAGGCCCTGACGGCGCGAGCGGGACTCAGCACCGGGGCGCTGGTGGCCATCCTGCTGTGTGTGGTCATCCTGCTCAGTGAGTACAACGTCCAGAAACACAGGCTGGAGGCAGAAGTGAGGCTGGAGTGCACGTTTGACATGATTTACTGACATCAGATCTCAAACTGATGATGATTTCAGTGTCTTTACAACCAAAAATCAGCTTTCTCCAGAGTACAACTGTATATAGTAGAAAAAAAACACTATTTTCTAGCCTCCTAAACATGTAAAATACAATAATAAATGTGTTTAAAGCAGCTCCGATGTCACTCACATGTGCCTGAGTGCTTTTCATTTTCCAAAATTATCTGTTTTTCCAGTGAAATCACATTATTCCGCTTCACTTTTGCCTCCGTTCTGAATTTAAACTGTTGTAGTGGGAAAATGGTCTATGGTTTTAAAAATACCAAATAATCAAAGGCGCTCTTAAAAACACAACATTTAAACAGTTTGCAGCAGTTATTCTTTATTACTCTTTTCTTGAGAAATGTCAAAAAAGAAACTTTACAACAAAAAAAAAGGCAACAATTCAGATTTTCCCCTTAAAAAGTCTGTAGATAAAATGCAAAACTAGTGTGAAGTGAACATGTTTGTATTTGTGCAGTAAAACCTTAAACTGAGGATCGTCAAAGGCACTGGGCCTCATTGTTAAGCTTTTAAAAACAATACTCTTTATTAGTCTTTTCCTGAAAAATGTCAAAAGACACTAGTATTAGTTTCAAAAGCATAAAATAAACATCAATTCTGAATTTCTAGGGTAGAAATAATCCAATTTTAGCTCCACAAAAACTATAATTTACCATAATATATCTGTAGATAAAGTGAAAAACGATTAGCTTCAAAAGCCAATTTAAATTATAAATTGGACATTTTAAAATACTCTCAGGACGTTTGATCAACCAACGTCACAAAAATGTAGAATTTAATGTTTTTGCCTAAATCTCATATTTTAGCTCAACAAAAAGTATGTAATATATTGTCCAATAAAACCTAAAAAGCAATAATCAACATAAAATCCAATGTCAGTCACACGTGTCTGAGTGCATTTAACAAAACCATCTGTACTTTTTAAATGTTTAAAGGGTCCATAGATTTACAAAATACACTAAACTTATAGAAACCCTTTTATATTTGAGACCTCCTTGGTCCTGAGCGTCGGGCGAGTATTAGTCCAAACAAAACTACCCTGATAATGTGGAACACTTTATGTAATTGCTGTATTTTAAAATACACAATAACTGTTTGACTTGTCAACTACTAATTAAACTGTTGACTTCAAAAAGAAAATCCATCACATCATGTTTTATTCTCCACAAAGCAGGAACAATTAGCATGCTAGGTTAGCTTTACTGTAAAGTGAGCATTAACTTTGAATGGCTGCAATCTGTTTAAAATGTACTTTTTCAAATTCATAAATAGGTAGTGTATCAGTTACAAAAATAGAACTACGTAGACCATGATCCCTTGCGCCATTTCAGTGAAGACAACAGGACAAAGTAGCATTTCTGTTTTGTTTATTCAAAAATATCATTCCATGTAGAGTCAACATTTGTGCAGTAAAGGTAGCATTAGGACAGGGGCTGGACACATCGCTGGGGACGTCTGGTGGAGCCCTCTGTCAGCAGGGTCTTCGGTGCAGTGCTGAAGGAGGCCTTGTGGGACGCCTTCTGTGGACTGGTGCTCAAACTCCCATGAGCCCGCGATGGAGAGTCCAGAGCTCCACGACCAGGACAAAACCACTGGCTCCTCCATAAGGCTCAACTATCTGTCAGATTTTCCTGTCCCTGGACTACACCTTACCAGGGAGGCTGATCCCTCTGGGGGTTTGCCTTGACAGTCCCATCGAATCTCATCCAACACCAAGGAGCCAACAGCCTCAGAGTCCTCTGCTTCCTCCTCAGAAGTGCTCCAACTTCACAAACTGTGTTGGGGAAGCACTTCTTCCTGAGGCATCGACTGTTTGCCAGAGTTTCTTTGAGCCCAATCAAGAATCCTTGGCCTCAAAGAAATTCTGGCAAACAGATGCCTCAGGAAGAAAAGCTTCACGAACACAGTTTGTGAAAGTGGAGCACTTCTGAGGAGGAAGTCTGAGGTGAACTCATCCATCACAGAAGCTCCTTGGTGGCAAGGGTTGGGACTGTGGAGGCAGTCCCTCAGAGGCATCACACTCCTCAGCCTCCCTGGTAAAGTCTACTCCAGGGACAGGAGAGTCCGACAGATAGTTGAACCAGGAGCAGAGTGGTTTTGTCCCAGTCGTGGACCAGCTCTGCACTCTTCATCGGGTGTCTATGGGAGCTTGTCCAGTCAGTCCACATGTGGGTGCTCCCCAAGAGCTGGAGCAGAGCCAGGGTCTGGAGGGTCCTGCTGAGACCTGGAAGAGCAGAAGACAATGAAATTGCCACATGCATAATAAAATCAATGACATCTACACTTCTGTTGTGTTAGTTTTTCTTAATAAACATTAAACCGTGGTGCAGTTGTTGTCTGTTGTCTCATCTGAAAACCATGCAGTGCTCTCCGATGCCTTAAGATCTCAGTGGCCCTTGGGGTCTTGAACACTGTGGGCGCCTCTCTCTGTCTCTGACAGGTTTGACACTTTTCACTAGAACGTACTGACCATGATCATATATTAAGATTTGATTAAACATTTTTCCTGTTTGTCCCCAGTTTTTGTAAAGTTTATAATGTTACTTCCTGGTTAAACATGAGCACAAACACGACAGAGGTAATTCCACAACTGTTACCATAGCAACCAGACTGTAAACAAGGGCCAACATCCATAACATTGACGCTAATACCTGATAAAAACTTAATTTTGTCGAATGATGGTTTGAACTGTCAAAAAATGTGTCAGTTAATTGTCTCTATTTTCAACCGTTCGTCGCTGTTTGATGACATCACGGAGGGACACCGTTTTAGAATCCAGAACTGCTTCCTGTCACTTTAAACTTTTATTTGTCAAAATTTCCTCATAAACTGCAACTTCACAAATGTAAAACTATTACACATATTTACCTCAGGTGCCCTCCCACCAAACTAAGCCATGATTAGAACGTATAGTTATCGTAGAAAAGATTTCAGGGGTTGTCATCCGGACGCCGTTTGAAGATCAAGACGTTTCGACTTTTATCCAAAAGTCATTGTCAATCAGAGAGCTGGTCTGGGAACTTGGGCTTATATGCTCCTCTAAGTAGTGAGAGTCCTGCCCCCAGGGAGGAGTCACTGAACACCTGTCTACGTTTGGAAAATTGTTTGTCTAGTTATCTATTATTGTCTTAGATCTATTCCCTCATCACTGCTAATTGCTAATGAAGTCATGAGCAGTGATGAGGGAGCCACAGATGAAACTGGGCAGGGCCAACTATTAACCTAACAAAGGCAGACCAATTATCAAGCTTCAGGTGACACTAGACAAACAATTTTCCAAACAAAGACAGGCGTTCAGTGACTCCTCCCTGTGGGCAGGACTCTCACTACTTAGAGTAGCATATAAGCCTGAGTTCCCAGACCAGCTCTATGATTGACAATGACTTTTGGATAAAAGTTGAAACGTCGGCATCTGGATGACAACCCCTGAAACCTTTTCTACGATGAATCACACCTGGAAGAATGAGGGATTACATCGACGTACAAATAGCTATGTTTGGGTCAGATACATGACTAGACTTTGTCCACTGAGTAGCACCTGATTGAATTGGGACTTTTTCCTTTTTTGGGGTTGACAATGATCTCAATGGATTTGTTTAACTGTTTCAATCAAGGATCCTGAGGTTAAAGTCTATATGACAAGTTCTCAAAATGTTCCAATCCTGACTTAGTTTGTTGGGAAGGCAACGATGTAAATAAATTAGTTTTACATGGGTGAAGTTGCAGTTTGTGAAGGAATTTAGCAAAATAAAACTTTAAAATGACAGGAAGTAGTGCTGAGTTCTAAAATGGAATCCCTCTGTGACGTCATCAAAAAGCGACGAACCACTGAAAATACAAATACAATTTACAGACAACTGACACATTTTTGGACAGTTGAGACCATCATTCCACTAATAGTTGTTACCGAGTATTTTTTGTCAAATCAGAATTTTGGCCCTTGTTTACAGTCTGGTTGCTAGGTAACAGTTGTGGAATTACCTCTATCCGTGTCATGTTTGCTGCCCATGTTGAACCAGGAAGTGACATTTTAAACATTACGAAAACTGGGGACAAAAAGGCAAAATGTTTAGTGAAATCTTAAATATAATCACGTTCACTACGTTTTAGTCAAACGTGTCGTCAAACCTGTCAGAGACTTTAAAGCCGCAGACGCCGACGTGACCTAAAAGCAAAATTTCCACCTACTTTGCTCTTTCACAGCCTCCTTCCCTCTTGAGTGGTTCTGGTTCAGTCCAAGTGGATGTCAGTCCTAGTTCATCTGCAGCCTGTCCGTCCGTGGGAGTAGGATCTCTCCTTCACTGTGGTTCTCCCAGAGGTTTCTACTTTTTCCCATGGGGTTTTTTGTAGTTTTTCCTGAAGGAGGGTCAAAGGACAGGGGCATTCTGGGACCGTTATCTGAACTGCTTTTACCTGTGGCCCATCGAGGCAACTGTTGTTGTGAGTTTGGGCATTATAAAAATAAATTGATTTGATTTGATTTGATCTTTGCAGTGATCGTGGTGCTGTTCGCCGCGCTCAGACGACAGCGCAAGAAGGAGCCGCTCATCATCTCCAAGGAGGACGTGCGGGACAACGTGGTGAGCTACAACGACGAGGGCGGCGGCGAGGAGGACACGCAGGCCTTCGACATCGGCACGCTTCGGAACCCGGAGGCCATCGAGGACAACAAGCAGCGGCGCGACATCATCCCCGAGACGTACTTCAACGCCCCCACCCGGCGCACCGTCCCGCCGCCGCCGCGTGACAACAACGGCGACGTGAGGGACTTCATCAACCAGCGCCTGCAGGACAACGACACAGACCCGACGGCGCCGCCTTACGACTCTTTAGCGACCTACGCCTACGAGGGGAACGGGTCCGTCGCCGAATCGCTCAGCTCGTTGGAGTCGGTCACGACGGACGGCGACCAGGACTACAACTACTTGAGCGAGTGGGGTCCGCGGTTTAAGAAACTCGCCGACATGTACGGAGGGGACGACAGCGACCGGGAATCGTAACGGAATGGTAGACGCTTCGCGGACTTGGGAGGAAAAAAGCGAGGACCGAGCGAGCGGTTTTGTTTCGAAGTGCTCTTTTCAAAGCGCCGTAAATGTGCGTGAGGTGGCAGACGTAGGCTTCGTGTGTCCTGTCAGTGTTATAGTTGCGTTTTTTTTGCAAAGGACAACGTGAAAACAAGACATTTTCGGTTTTATTTTGTGTAAAAACTCGAGCCCTGAAGGGTACGTCTATTTGGATTTGGATTTTTCCTCCATTTGCTGCGACTGACGGACAGCGACGAGCAGTTTTGTAAAAGCAACAGAATACGCCTATGTATTTTTCAGTGTTCCTGGGACTAAAAACATGCTGCAGCTGTTGTGAACTTAGCTTGTGTACGTACGGTAATCTGATAAATACGCTGTACAGTTGTTTATTTTTTAAAAAGGACTCTCATCCCTGTGTTAAAGCCACTTTGTTCACAGCCTTTGGAGCGAAACGTTTCAGTTTTTCCACGTTTCATGAGCTAATTTGAGGTGCGTTAAAGTCGGGTTGGTGATGGTTGTGATTGGTTAGTTGTAGCTCTATAAGAAAACGTAAATTCTTGTTCATTTGACTAACATTCACCCAGAAAGATCTACAATTAAACCCTCAAATGCTCAAAGGAAAGATTGTTAACTTGTGCTGGGCGATATGGCAAAAACATTTATTGTGATTTCTTTCTTTAACTCAAATTGGCTGATTTTTGCTTCAATTTCATCCAAAAACGACTTAAAATTGGTTTCAAGTATTGATTCCATGAACATAAACAATAAAAGACTTTTGAATCAATGTAATTTAACACATAAATAGTAAAATTTCTTTCTCCAAAGTCCAAATTGTGCCCCAAACGTCATGACCTTACTAACCCTTTTTACAGACAATTGGCTCTAGCCCTTTCAATAAAAGAAATCCGGGCAGATCATTCACTGTTAATCATGACTGAATCTGGATTAAAATTAGATTAAAAGATCAACATGTTACTCCAAGAGATTAAACCAACTATTCACAACCACCGCGTGAAACCCTACCTCAAAACATCAACGCTTCAAAAATGACTGGATTTAAGTTTCGACGAATGAAGTGAAACTCCACAAACTCATCTGAAAACCACATTGTTCTCTTATTTTCCTGTGAGCTGGACCCAAGATACCAAATACTTCCTTATGAACTGAATGTCGCGCAATTCCTGTAATAAAAATAAAGTGTTATTTCGAGGCCGCGCTGATGAAAAGTCACCGATATATTTGCTCAGGCTGAGGGAGGAAAATACTGGGGCTGCCAATCGTAAAGTGTAATTCAACATCTCATAAACGTTTAATGTCTGGATCTGATGACGCCGTTACTGTGAAATTATACCATTGATTTTATTTCATTTGCCAATATGGGTTTGCTTTATGAGGGCCCAGATTGGAAAAGCAAGCAGGCAGCAAATGGAGGGTAATTCAATCTATACCGGGTAATTCAGGTAAACATTGGGAAGCCGCAAGTCTGTGTAGGGTTTGTCTTTACCTTGTGACGTTTTTCTGGAGTCCTTCGTCCATTTGAGGGAAGAAAGAGCCGTGTTTCACCTGGAATCCAAAGAAAAATGGGTTAAACATCAACTGTAGCCCAGGAGGAAAGAGTTTTTACTTCTTATAACACCATTTTGAAGACACTTGATGATTTAAACGATGGAAAATACCAATTCTAGACAAAATATTTATTCCTTCACATATTCTGAAATGTGCGATTCATACAAGTTGTTGAAATTATCTTTTTAAAGGTGAGACACTGCAGGTAAAAACGTCTCCTGTAGTTTACTCACAAATGTAAGAAGTTTTGGTACCACTTTATAATATCTTATAATAATATCTTAATCTTATTTCAACTTAATAAATAATGAATATATAGTTCAGGATTAGTAGCTACTTAATTAGGGTTAGAATATTTGTTAAATAGTCACTAAGTCTGAATCATTCTTAATAAGAGTTATTAAAAAGTGTTACCCAAGTTTTTTTTTTTATCATTTTATTTGTAAAAATAGCAAAACTAGGTTCAAATTTCTTGGCTCATTTCATACATACATTACTTACAAAATAAATTAGAGGGGATTTTAGATTTTGAGTAAACAAGATCTACCTAAAAATTTAACTTTTGCCTTTGTTTTTACTTACAACTATTTAAAGTGGAAGAATAAAACATCTTTAGGAGCAGATTGGACGTGTTGAGAGAGTAAACTGATCAAAAAAGTGTTTCACCTGCTAACGACAGCTGTGGGCTAAATGCTACTGCGAGGCTAGTACCACCTGTTGTATTTCCTGTTTGTATCATCTACAGATCAATCACTTTGCTTTTCAGACGTAACGTCATGTCAACAACCTCCATTAAGACTCAGTCGAGAATTAGTTTTGCTTAAAATATACAGAAATCACCAGGAAACATAAAAGAGGCGCGTTTCCCATTGAGTCAAGAGAGTTTTCACCCACTACAAGAACATCTAAATCAGTCCTATTCAACTTTTATTTCACAGAGGGCCAGATTTTTCAGATGGTTTTGTCCTCGAGACCAGAAACGACTCCAACGTACTCCCCAAGGTCTAAATCAGGACTAAACTACTAACAAGAGATAAAATATTTTCTCTAGTTCTTGGCAGATGGGTTGAGGGCTGTATCATGTTCGTTGAAGGGCCAGATTTAGCCCTCAGGCCTTCAGTTGAATAGCCCTGGTCTAGGTGTAATCTGAAAATAAATGAATTTTGAGCGATATTTCTGCACTTTTCTGGTTTATTTTCTGGTTTTCTTTCATGTTTTGTGCGACACTTGAACACTACGACGCACTCCCGATTTTATTCTTTCCGACACTAAAAACGTGCTGTTAAAATGCTCCGTGAAGCGAGCAGCCCCAGTATGTTCCTCCTCACCTTCTGTTCTCCGCTTCCTCGTGCATTAGCACGGGCCGTTAGCGTAGCCGGTTGTTAGCAGGTTGCTCAGCCCTGATTTCCCGCGGGGCGACCGGCGTTCCTGTGCAGATGTTTAAAAGAGCGCGTTGACCTTTGAGTTAAACCCGGAGAGGAGCGTCCGCGGCTACAGAAGGTCACGCTTCATCCTGCAGGAGAACTAGGAGATTTACAGCCGTCAATTTAGCTTCAGCAGACGAAAGAACAACCAGTCGACTGCGGCACGACACCAGATTCAACTGCAGCCTTCACAAAACTGACAGACAATGGAACAGGACCCATAAATGATTCAGATTCAAGCGTTTGCAGATGGTAACATTTTGACTTAAAAGATAACCATCGCAAACAACTGTTTAATTTACAAATATTACATTAACGTAAACCTTTTTGTGATTAATAAAATATTTTTGAACATGGGATAAGATGGTTTTATTTGGAGCCAAAAGAGGTCCATAAACTGTAAAGAAATATGTAAAACTGACATTCAAATATAATTTTTTTGTGTTGGGTTAGTGTTAGTTTCAGTTTTTTATTTCACATTCAAATTGTTTGTTTTTTTACATTTGGATCATTGTTTCAAAGTCCAGACCCAGGACTAAAGACTGGACCAAAATCCAGATCAACTATGTCCAGGTGAAGTCCAAACCAGGTCTAGACAAAGTTCAGACCTAGGACTAAAGATTAACCCAGGGACCAAATTCCAAGTCCAAACTAAGTCCACACAAAGTTCAGATCATGGACCAAAGACTCAACCAAGCGACCTTAGTCCAGATCTAAGTCAAGACAAAGTCCAAACCAGGTCTAGAAAAAGATGAGAGCACGGATCAAAGTCCAGACCAAGTCCAAACCAGCTCTACACCAAGCCCAAACCAAGTCCAGAGCCTCTTGTGATATTACACTAAAACATTTGAATTAGGAAAAAAAACACAAAGAAAATATTATGAAACATGAAAATACATTACAAACTGGAATGTCAGCTTTAGGAAATAATTCACTTTTTTCCCCACAGCTCAACGTTAGAACTTTATATCCAAGTTTCACATTTTGTTTTTCAGTTTCAAACATTATGGAGCTCTTTAATGGCACCACTCAAACACATTAAATTTAAATAAGACCTAAAAACAGGAAACCAAAACATGCAAAAACTCTGAGGTCATTGTCTGTCAGTGAATGTGGTTCATAGTTTGAATATGACGCGCACTGGTTTAATTTGGTTGTCCCCGCTCTTTGCAAACGGCCAAAGCTTTCAATGGACTCACGTTTGTTTATCTTCCCACAACCACGTCCTCGTCCCGGTGTCACCGTCCACTCAAACGATGTCCAAGTTTGTCCACGAGCCACGCCTTCTCACAACACAAAAGAAAAAGCATTTAAAACGTCTGCCTTGAGGTACAACGTGGGAAAATGCAAATAAACAAACAAAAATAAGTATTAGAGCTGCGTAATATGGCGACAGATGATGAACAATGTTGGTAATTCAAAGTTAAAACCATCAATTTGGACAAAATAAAGAAAATAAAAGGTCTGTCCCATCGTTTGCGAGAAACATACGCTCTCTGTAGTTCATTGTGAAAGATCAATGAGTATATTTTTAGTTTCTCCAAGTCAAATGGACAATTGGCGGACCATTTTTTAACTTTATGCCGCAGTGACTGACTTAAAATATTGTGCAGCTCTAATTATATTTGTTTCCCGTGACAATTCAAAGTAGGGCTGGGCAATTCATCGCATTTTAATCGGATTTTACTGACAGAGCCAATACTATGTCAGTAAAATAATGTGGTTGGGACACTTTGGAGGAAGAAATTGGGTTGTTTTTGTGTTAAATGGCATCGATTAAAAGTCTGTCCTGTTTATGTTCAGGAAATAAATACAAAAAACACATTAAAATCTAACAAAGATCATGATTTTGATTTTTTTTCCCGCCAAATCGCCCAGCCCTTAAAGTAAACATTTTGTATTTTTATCTTTACACGTACCGAATGCTCAAACCAGCCAATCACATCTCACGTTTAAAAAAAAAAATGAAATGTTGACTGTAATTAAACGTATTATTCCAGTTGTTTTCAAATAAATTATGAACAATTAAGAAAGTTCTGTTAATCTGCTTCACACAGCTAAGAATTGACATGTTTTTTTAAGCCAGATGCCTTTCCCATCGCACATTAGCCACGTTACTGTAATTAGCGTTAGCAACTGCGACAGTTTTTGCTTTGGCGGGAATTGAACCAGCAACCCCAAACAACCCACCTCCTCTTTCCAACGACAACATGCATTTTCTTAAAGTCAACATGTCATTTTACGTTCGAGTTTTTTTTTTTTTCCTCCCATAATGTTTTGAGTGCGTTTCTATGGTAACACTGATGTCCTTTTCTGGATTGGTGTGTGGTAGTAGATGTGTAGACGCGGCTAGCTCTCGTGGCTAACCTCCAGGCTAGCTCCAGAGGCTACCCTTCGCGGCTAAACCTCGTCATCGCCCGATTTGGAACGCTTGCCTGATTTGCGTCGCAAGATTATTCTTTGATCAAATTTATTCTTGAATTATAAACTTTTTTTATGATAATCACTCAAAATTATTAAAATAGTTGATAAATAAAACAGAATAATGTTTGATTTAAGATGTATGTTTATGAGCTAAAACCATGATTTTTGTTTATCTTTTTAACAACAAACTCTGTAAAATGGTCAAATTTAGTTAAAACCGACATTTAAACTGTGCACGACTGACGCCACATTGACAAAAACTAATAATAAACACATTTTAAAGCGGTAAACCAAAGACTGGGGTTCCAAATCGGGCAACGACGCGGCTAGCTCCAGAGGCTACCCTTCGCGGCTAAACCTCGTCATCGCCCGATTTGGAACTCTTGCCTGATTTGCGTCGCAAGATTATTCTTTGATAATTGTTTGATCAAATTTATTCTTGAATTATGAACTTTTTTATGATAAACACTCAAAATTATTAAAATAGTTGATAAACAAAACAGATAACTTTGATGACGATGAGCTAAAACCATGATTTTTGTTTATCTTTTTAACAATAAACTCTGTAAAATGGTCAAATTTATTTAAAAACAACATTTAAACTGCGCACGACTGACGCCACATCGACAAAAACGAATAATAAACACATTTTAAAGCGCTAAACCAAAGACTGGAGTTCCAAATCGGGCAACGACGCGGCTAGCCCTCGCGGCTAACCTGGGTGCTAGCCTCTCTGATGTATTGTGGGTGAACTGTTTTGATGGAGCAGTTTTTCTTTGTCCAAACGGTAGAATCGTCCCAGAGGTTGTGGTAGATTCCAAAAGGGCCCGACGTCACTGGCCATACATCGACCTGCTTTGTAAAACGTGAGATTTTGTACTGAATATTTATATGACACAATAAAACATCTTTGAAAATCTGACCGCCGCCATCTTGTTTTGTTATTTGGAGGGGCTTGGGACAGATAGTTTAGAATGGGAACGGAATCAGAATTGGATGAATCAATTGATCTTTTTGGATTCTAAAATGTTAATATCTCTGGGTCACAGGACACTATGGCTGTATTCCTCACTTAGGGCACTATTTTAGGTCATTTTTAGTGCTGTCCAAATGTCCAGGAGGTGAAAAAGTGGTGCTCTCAAACTTTCTTGGTCACTCAATGGTGGATTTTGACCACAATGCATTGCGAGAGTCGGAAAAATAACAGTGGACACAACAAACTGAATGAAAGAACCCAAAATGTTGTTTTATGGCGGAGTTAAAAAAGAACAAAAAGAGGTCAAAGATGAACCAAAAGTGTAATTTTTTTTGCTCTCATTCACACAAAATTAGGACTTAATAGAGTTGTTACAGCGGGATGGTAACAAAAATCCACTTGTATTTATTTAAAACAAAAATATTAACTAAATTTGGTAACAGTGCAGTCTGAGTCTGAAGTGAGACTTAATATAGAACCCAGAATTATATGAATGTAATTTTATGGCTGAATTATAAGAGAAACAAAATGGGGTCAGAGATGAGCCCACAGGACGAGTGAATCCTCTAATTCAAAAATAGCATTCACACTAAATCTGGACAAATCCCACTTGGTAATAGAGTTGTTACATCAGGATGGAAATTAATAGTTACTAGACATTTTGAGATAAAAAAAAAAAAATAATAATAATAATCCCCATTTGTCAAAATTTCTAAAATGTAAACTAAATTCAGTATCAGTACATTAGTCTGAAGTGAGACTAAAGCTAGAACCCAAAATGATAAGCCTGTTCTTTTATCCAGCTCCAGCAAAACAGAAGATGTTATTTTATGGCTGCGTTATTGACCTTATTCTTCCCCGCCCACTTTTGCTGTTTTTTTCCACACTTCTGTTGTAAACGCACTTCCGTTTGATGAGAACTCCGTTAAAGCTAATGACGAACGAGGGAAAAGTCTGACGCTAAAATGTTACATAAAGTAGATTGATTTGTGTAAAATGTTTAATGAACACGAGCAACAACAAGTCACAACGCAACGATTTCCTGGTCAGTCTGAAAACGTCTTTTTAGTCGTGTAGACAAAAATGTGACAAAAATACGATTAAAAGTAACAAAAACATGGAAAAAAACAGAATAAAGTGGCAAAAATGCGGCAATAAGTGACGAAAACGCGACAAGTGACAAAAACGTAACTAAACGACTGACAAAAATGTGAGTAAAAGTGACAAAAACGTGACAAAAAACGGAAGAAAGTGACAAATGCACGACAATAAGTGACAAAAACGTGACAAGAACGCAACTAAAAGTGAGAAAAAGTGACAAAAATGTGATTAAAAGTGACAAAAACGTGGATAAAACGGAATAAAGTGACAAAAATGCGGCAATAAGTGATGAAAACACAACAAGTGACAAAAATGTGACTAAATGAGTGAGAAAAATGTGAGTAAAAGTGACAAAAACGTGACAAAAAACGGAAGAAAGTGACAAAAATGCGGGGAAAAGGTGACGAAAACGTGACAATAAGTGAGAAACAGGTGACGGTAAGAGACAAAAACACGAAAAGTCTGACACTAAAATGTTACATAAAGTAGGTTGATTTGTGTAAAATGTTTAATGAACACGAGCAACAACAAGTCACAACACAACGATTTCCTGAAAACGTCTTTTTAGTCGAGTAGAACTTATTTTCTGTTGAGCTCGTCTGCTCCGTGTGAACTACAACGGAAACAAGACGGCGGCGCGTACGGAAACTTCAGGAATAAAGTGAATAAGAGAAACTAAATGAACCCACAGGACAACGGGTGTAACTTTTTGCTCTCATTCAAAAACGGCATTCCCACATTTTGACAAATCCCACTTGGTAATTGACTAAGTTGATAGTTGATAGTTGATAAATTGATAGTTACAGGACATTTTGAGGTTAAATAAATCCAGATTTTAAATTCATTTATTTATGTTTTAGAAAAATAGTACATTTTGAGAGTCGAAAAAAACATCTTTTATCCCTGTTGGTCAAAACTTCTAAAATGTGAACTAAATTTGGTATCAGAGACTAAAGATAGAACCCAAAATTAAAAAAAATATATATTATTTTATGGCTGGGCTTTAAAGGGCCCATGACAGGTTGAAGTACTCATTTTACTAAAACACAGTGAAGACCATTATATTTAAGATTCTTCTAAAGAATTAACTATTTTTATCTAAGTTTAGCAATTTTTTTTAGGTTTAAATTTTTACTTCCTGGTTGTAAATGATGACGTCACGCTAGGGAATTCTGCAACTGTTACCCAGCAACCATGTTTTACACTGGGCCAAAACTCCTCTAATCTCACAGGAATTATTATTTGACAAATAAAAATACATGGGAACGCCTTCATTTTGATGAATTAATGTTTAAAGGATCAGGAAAATGTGTTTGTTGGTTGTAAATTGTCCCTGGTGTGTCTCCCTAGTGTGATGTCGTCATGTTTTGGAACTCTGCTCTACTTCCTGTAAATTTCAAAGTATTTTTCAACTTTTCTTCACAAACTGTCACCCGATTGGTGTAAAACTATCATTTATATCCACAACAGGTTTTATTCCACCAAATAAAGTCAAAACAAGAAAATCATAAAAACCTGTCACACGCACTTTAAGAGAAACAAAATGGGGTCAGAAATGAACCTAAATAAAAGGACGACGAGTGTAACCCTGATTTAAGGAACACACAAGGGCTAAATATAAGAAAATTAATTGTCGAGGAGCGAGTTCAAGTGTCCTTTATCTCCCTCTACCGTTAGCCAAACGCTAGCTCTGCTCCAAGAGACTTGATCCAGCAAAAGTGAAAGTTAATTTGAGCGAGACGATAGCTCCGTGGACAAAAGACAGCCAAATGATAAACACATTTCAATAGTTGTGTTGCCAATAATTCCGTGCACTCACCTTTTGGTTTGAGGGTAAATGCTGTGCCACTGAACCACTGCAGCAGCAACACTTTATGAACTGAAGGATCTGAAAAACACAGGGCCACACTGATTATAGTCGTAATAAAAGACAAATAATCAACAGAATAAATACTACCTTTTATTGAAGATCACGTCCACTTTGTAAAAAGATCTAGAGAAGTAAAAATGACCTGAAATATTTGGATTATTTTGATTTAACTTGACAAGTAAAATGATCTACAAATGGAACAGGACATTTTATACTAAAATTAAGAAATAATAACTTTACTAGTAATAAATAATAATGTATAAATAAATACGTGTTGCATGAATTATGTAAAGTTGTCTTCTTGTTGTTCCATCTTATTCCATTAATTGATCATTTTACTTGACATGTTCAATCTACTAAAATCAATAATAAAATCAATAAAATCAATAAAAATAATAAAATAAAACAAATAATAAAATCAATAAAAATAATAAAAATAATAAAATCAATAATAATAATAAAATAATAAAATAACAATAATAAAATCAATAAAATAATAATAAAATCAATAAAAATAATAAAATAAAACAAATAATAAAATCAATAAAAAACAATAAAAATAATAAAATCAATAATAATAATTCTTAAAGTCTATATGACAGTTTAGAAAACAAATTTGATAAAAATATAGTGAACATGATTAATTGAATCCAGGCTTTTAAATCCAGGCTAAAAACAGTTCTGTTTAGACGTGCAAACGACTGAAAGATCTATCTGCACTCTTCTCTTTTAAAGTGTTTTATTTTAAAATGATTCTGTGTGTCTTTTTGTGTTTTGTGATTTTAATGCCACTTTTCCTGTTTTGTAAAGCACTTTGAATTGCCTTGTGTATGAAGTTTATAATGTCACTTCCTGGTTGGTCATGAGCACAAATATGACATAATTAGAGGTTATTCCACAGCCGTTACCATAGCAAACGTTTCGAAAACAAGGGCCAAAATCCAACTAAATCACACTACAGTCATGATTTGACATCTGATAACCCATTATTTTCTTCAATGATGGTTTAAACTGTCAGAAAATGTGTTAGTCGTTTGTAAATTATCTGTATTTTCAATTGTACGTCGCTTTTTGATGACATCACAGAGGGACTCCTGTCATTTTATTTCACAAAATTTCCTCACAAACTGCAACTTCGACGACGACGTAAAACTATAATAAATAACTGCCACAGGTGCCCTCCCACCAAACGAGGTCAGAATTAGAATTTATAGACTTTAATTCATGTCCTTTCAGATGACATGAATTAATTTTAATCAATTCAATCTGGTTTTATGCAAGAAAATAATTTAAAAATGAACAAATTCTCAAATACAAGTGATAATCCGCAGAGAATACGGCCTACAAACTAGATAAAAGTTGACTAAAAACGTACAATAACCCTATACATGTCAATTTAATGGGCGTATTATAAACCGTGGCACCTGGGGCTGGATTCCTCTCACGATATCGCTCGATCAGATTCATTTCACGTCTCGTTTCTGGAGGCGTTTCCCACATGAATCCTCCATAAACCTGTGCGTTAAAGGCGTCTCTGTATGTCACCGTCGTTTACGAGAGAGCGCTTCATCCAGAGGCGACGGCAACGTGTTAATTAGACTATCATTAATTAAGATCTACGGCGGCCAATCACAGTCGAGGAAGACAACGGCTCGTTTATTACAGCGAGTGACAGATCCAGGCGAGACGCTGCAGGTCAATGGGAGAAAAACTGAAATTTAAAGATATCAATTTGAGACGTCTGCTGTAGTTTAGTCACATAAATGTAAGAAAAAAATGTATTACAAGTTTGTCATCATGTCATGTTTTCATGTAGAAATAAGGCGTTTGTGTGTAAAAATGCAAATATTTGGGATTTTTAAATCTGAAAAATGGACAGAACCAGTTTTTAAATAATTTTGTAGACATCAGTTACAAAAAAAATTTACAGAGAAAAGTTTGGATTTCTATTTATCCGACTGAAAATTGGCCTACACGTTACAATTTCTGCTATTTTTTTTGCTTAAAACTGTAATAAATTAGTCTTAGAATTAGATAAACAAATCCTTCTGAACGTTTGGTCTAAATCTTGTTGAGTCCAGATTGTACAGTTTGGTGTAGGATCTACTTTAAGGCTGATCTTTATGTCTCGAGGGACAAAAATGCATTTTAAGAAAACGGCCTTTGGAGGTTGTCGCTTTTAGTCACGTTTTTGCTGGTTTTGTTGTGTTTTTGTCGCTTTTAGTCAAATCCTTGTGTCCGTTTCATCTAAATCCTGTTGAGTCCAGTTTGGTGTAGGATCTACTTTAAGGCTGATCTTTATGTCTCGAGGGACAAAAATGCATTTGGAGAAAACGACCTTTGAAATGTGTTTCTTTTAATCACAGTTTTGTCAATTTAAGTCACATTTTTGTCAATTTAAGTCACATTTTTGTTGCTTTTTGTCACATTTTGCTGTTTTTGTTGCTTTTAGTCACATTTTTGTCACTTTTAGTCAAATCCTTCTGTTCGTTTCGTCTAAATCTCTTTGAGTCCAGATTGTACAGTTTGGTGTAGGATCTACTTTAAGGCTGATCTTTATGTCTCGAGGGACAAAAATGCATTTTAAGAAAACGACCTTTGAAGTTACAATGTCCCAGAGAAATCTATGGATGAAGTGGATTCAATGGAAGAATAAAACATCTTCAGGAGCAGATTAGACACGTTTGTTGTTTCCACATGTTGAGGAAACTGACCAAAAACAAAAAAACAAAATAAATAAATACATACATATTTGTGCCTGTTGTGGCTCGCCTTAATCTTATCTTGTATGTATTCACTTAATTGTGTTTTTAATGCTCAAAAATACCTTTAAAGACATGTTTTTGTGAGCGAGGCCATCTCCCCACAGATCTGTTCCTGTAACTTAGTCTGTTTTTTTCAACGGATACACCCTTTAAAATGTGACGTCATTAAAATTTCAGAATGGAGGCAAAATGAAGTTGACTGTAAATGTTTGAACGATTGTCTCACATTCGATCTAAATTCTATGGTTTTAAGTGTTTGTGTTGGAAAAAAGCAACACATTTGAATTTCCAGAGTAGAAAGGTCAGTTAGTTTGGTATTCTGTAACAAACCATGGACAAAATACAATTTTCTAGCCTTAAAATTGTATTTGAATCTAATTTATGGAACAGTATCTAATATATTTGTAGATAAAATGAAAAATGATTGTGGGCTCAACATTTCTGAGTATTTTTCCAGTAAAACCCATAAATCTGGATTGTTCCTTCATCAAAAATGCAAAGAGTTTATCATAATTTCCTCAAACATGATGTAAAATACAATAATAAATGTGTTTAAAGCAACTCTGATGTCACTCACATGTGTCTGAGGCTTTTACTGACACTAAATCATCTACATGTCATATTTTGTGATATTTTGTGGTTAATCCCAGTTTCTCCACTTCATTTGCCTCCATTCCAGAATTTAGAATGCTTTTGTTGACAAACTTTAAATAGTCAATATTAAATTTAAAAAAAAAAAAAAAAAAAAAAATACTGAAGTTATAGTTCTAAAATACAAAAGTTTAAAGTGACTAAACGCATTAAAACGTGGTTATACTGGACACTAACGACAAAATAAATGGAAAAATGAGACGATACACAGGGACGAGGGGGCCTTTTTACCGTCGAACACCTGGGATACTGTACTGAAGGAGTCGGACAGCAGACGGCGCCAAAACCTGTGTAAACCAGCTTAAAAAACACGTTACAGAACCGTTCAAACTGTCAAGTGTGAAAAACAAACAAAAAATCTCACTTTTGTCACCTTATTTGACATTTTTATTCAGGCGTTCTTTCATGAAACGACTACAAATACAAAAACATTCTTGTAACTGACAAACTACACAATATTTTAATATACTGGCTCAAACTAATTTCTTTAAAACACTTTATCTTGTAGGTAAATTATATTCTAATTTGGCTTTCGTTTTCATAATTTTCCAACCGCCAAATACGTAATTAGCTGGACGTATCTCTTTAAAATGGCAAATATACACGAAAAACACAAAAGTTTTGACATTTTCGACAGTGACATTCAAGTATAAACCACAGAATCGCAAGTTGTATTATTTATCCATATATTTTATTTATTTTTACTGGATAACTTAACTTGTCAATTCATGAAAAGAATAGTTTCACATTGGCTGATGACTTGCTGTTCCCTGATTGGCCAATTCCGAGCTTTACTTCCCGCCTCCTTTAATTCAGAAAAATTAATTTCCCACAAATATTTCATTTGAACTTAAAAAACACTTAGCATGTACTACACTTTAAATAGTCTTAATAAAGCACGAACAAAGACTTAATTAAAGAAGGATTCAGGATTAGAAGTGACTTAATTAATGCCCTAAACCCTCAAAAGCTTAAATAAGATCACATGGGAGTAAGCGCTTGAATTAAGTTGTATCCATCTTGATTTTAGTGTATTTTGATGGTTTTAAAATAAGATTTATCAATGGAACTAGCATAAAACGTCTTTTGCTTAAAATAAGAAAAAAAAACAGCATTTTAAAACTTGAAATTAGCAAAATCTTTCTACATCATCTTTTTGATGTAGAAACTATACTTAAATCAAGATAAATATAACATATTCACACATTATCTTGCCTTTTTAATCCAGCCTGGATTATTTTAAATTAGTTTATTATGAATTACATCTTTGTTGGTGCTTTATTAAGGTGCACCAAACTTAAGTCTCTTTAATCAATATTTGTTGGTGTTTGGTTGTGTTCTGTTTTCTAATTGGTGAAATCATCAGAGTGTAAACTATCACAATTCTAAAAAAAAAAAGAAGCTATTTTTAATTTGAAATGAGCAAAAAAATAAAAACAAAAAAACACTTCCATTGTCAGATCTTTTTCATGATGAAAATAGTCATGTTACAATAAATATTACTGAATCCAAGCACTTAGAACATTTTTCCTTTTTAATCCATTCTGAATCATTTTGAATTTGTTCGTGATGAATTAAGTTTGTTCAATGAAATATTTATTTATTTAAAAGGGGCACCAACTTTAAGTCTCTTGAGCAATATTTGGCGTTTAGTTGTGTTCTGTTTTCTAATTGGTGAAATCATCTTTTTTCAGAGTGTAAACTATCACAATTCTAAAAAAAAAAGAAGATATTTTTAATTTGAAATGAGCAAAAAAATAAAAACAAAAAAACACTTCCATTGTCAGATCTTTTTTAATCCATTCTGAATCATTTTTAATTTGTTCATGATGAATTAAGTTTGTTCAATGAATTATTTATTTATTTATAAGGGGCA
Source organism: Rhinogobius similis (assembly GCA_019453435.1). NCBI lineage: Eukaryota > Metazoa > Chordata > Actinopteri > Gobiiformes > Gobiidae > Rhinogobius > Rhinogobius similis. The sequence goes on from CM033639.1 coordinate 19,276,130, forward strand.
CCAACTTTTAGTCTCTCAAGCAATATTTGGTGTTTAGTTGTGTTCTGTTTTCTCATTAGTGAAATCATGAAAAACCTGGCTTTTTTCAGAGTATAAACTATCACAATTCTTTAAAAAAAGAAGCAATTTTTAATTTGAAATGAGCAAAAAAACAAACAAAAAAAAAAAAACACTTCCATTGTCAGATCTTTTTCATGACGAAAATAGTCAAATTACGATAAATATGACTGAATCCAAGCACTTAGAACATTATTTTGCCTTTTTAATCCATTCTGAATCATTTTTAATTTGTTCATGATGAATTAAGTTTGTTCAATGAAATATTTATTTATTTAAAAGGGGCACCAACTTTAAGTCTCTCGAGCAATATTTGGTGTTTAGTTGTGTTCTGTTTTCTCATTAGTGAAATCATGAAAAACCTGGCTTTTTTTCAGAGTGTAAACTATCACAATTCTTAACAAAAAGAAGCTATTTTTAATTTGAAATGAGCAAAAAAATAAAAACAAAAAAACACTTCCATTGTCAGATCTTTTTCATGACGAAAATTACGATAAATATTACTGAATCCAAGCACTTAGAACATTATTTTGCCTTTTTAATCCATTCTGAATCATTTTTAATTTGTTCGTGATGAATTAAGTTTGTTCAATGAAGTATCTATTTAAAAGGGGCACCAACTTTAAGTCTCTCGAGCAATATTTGTTGGTGTTTTGTAGTTGTTCTGTTTTCTAATTGGTCAAATCATGAAAATCCTTGCTTTTTCTGTCAATAAAACAACACAATTCCTTAAAAATATTGCACTTTGTAAATTCTTTTGGCAAATAATTTCACTCTTATTTAATTTTCTGGCAAATATTTCTCATTTCGAACTAAAGTCTCTCGACATAATCGCTACAAACATGTGTCTCTCGTCTTATTGGTCAGCTCGTGCTAAGTCCGGGCTAAAGCGTCTCCCGATTGGCCGCCCGTGTACCGTGCTGCTTCCCGATTGGCCGGTGGCTCTGCGCTCACTTCCTGCCTCCGTCGTCGCCGTCGTCGCTCTCGCGCTCCTGCCGCTCGCGCTCTCTTCTCATCTCCTTCAGCTCCTGGCGGTATTTGCGCTCGATGAAGCGTTTCTGGTGCGCCATCTGAGGGAAGTTATCTGCTCCGGAAAACGGGAAAGAGAAGAGAGAAGAAGAACAAAGACGAGGCGCGGTCAGTTTATTGAACGACGGTTAAGATCTACAAACACTGGAAACAGAGACAAAGAGGCAAAGCTGCTTTCTGCTCTTGATGCGGTCGGAGGATGTGACAGTTTTGGTCAATTTCAAAACTAAAAATAACACTTTTCAAGCTGATCAATAATCTGACTGACAGAACAAGCCAAAATGTCAAATGGACAAACCCAAAAGTCAAAACAAAACCATAGAAAAAGCGATGGAACGACCCCATTAAAGGGCCCATGACAAGTTGGACGACTCGTTTAACTAAAATGTAGTTAAGATGAACATATTTCAAATCCTGATCAAATCTTTACAAATTTTACCCCAGTTTAGCTACTTTTGTAGGTCTTTATTTTACTTCCTGGTTGTAAATGATGACATCACACTAGGAATTCACCAAGCGACCATCCTGTACGCGGGGCCAAAACTCAGATTTTTTAATTTGACAAAGAAAAATACATGTGAACACTTTTATTTTGTTGAATCAATGATTAAAGTGTCAAAAAGTTGTTTCTTTTGTGTAAATTATGCATAACCTTTGACCTCCCCAGTGTGACGTCATCTGTTTGTTTACTTCCTGTAATTTTCAACAACTTTTCTCCACAAACATCGACCTGATTGGTGTAAAACTACAATTTATATTTACAAGAGCTATTAATGCACTGAATAAAGTCAAAATTGGAAAATCATAAAACCTGTCATATGCACTTTAACATTTACTGCTTTAATACAAGTTTGGTTCTGGTTTGGATCTGACTTGGACCTGATTCAGGCCTGGTTTGATTCTGGTTTGATTGTTTAGTTTAAAGAAAAATAATTATGCATTTTTCATATTGTTATTAGCCTTTAAACATGCTCGAGTACCTTACATTTGCCATCTCATGTTTTAAACAAACAAAAAGTATATTATGGACTAAATAAATAACTTTCTCTGTTATGTTTAATGACACTTACTTATTTTGCAGCTTATTATTCACCTTATTCTGCCCCGCCCACTTTTAGCCAGATACACACTTTTGTTGTAAACGCACTTCCGTTTGACGAGAACTCCGTTAAAGCTAATGATGAACGAGGGAAAAGTCTGACGCTAAAATGTTACATAAAGTAGATTGATTTGTGTAAAATGTTTAATGAACACGAGCAACAACAAGTCACAACACAACGATTTCCTGAAAACGTCTTTTTAGTCGAGTAGAACTTATTTTCTGTTGAGCTCGTCTGCCCCGTGTAAATTAATACAATGGAAACAAGACGGCGGCGCGTACGGCAACTTCAGGAATAAGGTGAATAGTTTCTTTTATAGAAAATATACTCTATATTCGAATTTTACATATTTCTAAAACAGCAATTGTCAATTTTTCAATATATTTTCCCTTCTACTTCAATTTACTTCAGAGTTTTAGTACAATCAAAGTTATGCTCGTTTTTCCTGCGTTTCCATCCGGCCTGCTGTGTTTCCGTTGTGTGTTTACGTCGAAGTGTCTGATCTAAAACACAGGAGCGTGACGGACTGGAGGACCTGACGAGGCGCTTTTTACGCCCGCTGCCTCAGACGCCCCGGACTGATGTGTGCAGCAGAACGCTCCCCCACAGGCCCCAAAGTCACAGGGAAACCAGAGGAAACAGAGGGGAGAACAGGAGGGTTTGAAGGTTTTTTTTGGATGCAATTAACAAATCACAAAGGCAGATTTCTTCCACAAACAACAAAATGTCAAAAATGTACAAACATGTTCTGAAACAAGCGACAAAAACATGACAAAAAAAGTGATAAAAATGCGTTCAAAAGCGACAAAGACACACCTACAAACACAACTCGATACATCAAAACGTGACTAAAAGAGTCAAAAATGAGACTAAAAACGACTACAACGCGATTAAAGTGACAAAGACGCATTTAAATATGACAAAAACAACTGAACGTGACACGAACATGACTAAAAGTGACAAAATTGTGTTTAAAAGGTGAACTTGAACTAGATGCTATTAGTAAAATATAAATTGCAAATCTAATCTTGGTCACAAAAAAAAAATCACAATTAGATATTTTTCCTAAATCGTGCAGCTCTATTAAAGTCTACATGACAGGTTAGACAACACATTTCACTAAAACGTAGTGAACATGATAATATAAGATTTTACCATAGACCGTACATATCAGTGGACTGTGGGAATGTGACGTCATAGCGTTTGGCTCCAGTCAAATGAAGCCCATCGCGGCTAGCAGTTATAGCGGCTAAAGTGGAGCTAGCAGTTATAGCGGCTAAAGTGGAGCTAGCAGTTATAGCGGCTAAAGTGGAGCTAGCAGTTATAGCGGCTAAAGTGGAGCTAGCAGTTATAGCGGCTAAAGTGGAGCTAGCAGTTATAGCGGCTAAAGCGGAGCCAGACTCCATATTTGGAAATCCGAGTGCGTATCGTGGCAACCACACGGACCAATCAGGAGCGAGGTTGTTAACGGTATCCACCCCTTGGTGGGAGGAGACGGCGGCAACGTGCGGCGCTAGCTGTCAATCAAACCTGTTGCTAACACGAGCGAAAACGGCCCCTGGAAAAGGAAGCACCTGATTGGTCAGTTATTATTGATAATAACTTGATTTATGAACCACCAACGAGAAAAAAAACACCAGGATCATGTAGAGTGTGTCAAAACTGATATTTTAGTTCCAGATGTGAGTTTGACAGAAACAGTTACAGAGTAAAGACACCAGTGTCACAGAAAGTGAATGGCAGCTCGGCTTTATGGAGCCAGGAGCTCCTCCGTAGCTGCTTCCTGTTTGGAACGCGGCGGCTAGCATGCTAACGCGGTCCACTGATATGTACGGTCTATGGATTTTACTAAACATTTTGCCTATCTGTCCCCTGTTTGACAATTTTCGTAATGTTTATAATGTTACTTCCTGGTTGGACATGAGCAACAAATGTGACACAGTTAGAGGTAATTCTACCACTGTTACCATAGCAACCATTTTGAAAACAAGGACCAAAATCCATATGATTTTACAAATAATAACACACAATAACAACTTTATTTTGTTGAATGACCCTTTAAAGTATCAAGAAGTTGTTTTAGTTTTGTGTAAATGGTATTTGTATTATTTCACGGCACGTCGCTTTTTGATGACATCACAGAGGGATTCCGTTTTAGAACTCCATCACTTCCTGTCATTTTAAACTTTAAACTACTTTTTCAAAATGTCGTTACAAACAGCAACTTCACAGATGCAAAACTATTCATCTTATTCTGCCCCGCCCACTTTTTGCCAGATACGCACTTTTGTTGTAAACGCACTTCCGTTTGACGAGAACTCCGTTAAAGCTAATGACGAACGAGGGAAAAGTCTGGCCGCTAAAATGTTACATAAAGTAGATTGATTTGTGTAAAATGTTTAATGAACACGAGCAACAACAAGTCAACAACGCAACGATTTCCTGAGGCCTGAAAACGGCAACTTCAGGAATAAAGTGAATAGTAAACCGTATTCACAAGATCTGTTGTATACTGTGTATTAATGTTTGCTATACTGTTCTTGTTTTTCTATCTTCTTGTGCTTCTGTTTTTGTATGGATTACTTACAGAATACAGCTACCTGCTATGTCTTGTTTATGTCTTGTTTATTGTATGTTTTGTTGTGACCGCAACTGTAGTTACAACTGTGTGTCTGCTCATTGTTTGTCTATAAATGTAATTGTATATGTTTGTTGTAACGGCAACTGTCGTTTCAACGGTTTGTAAAGCGCTTTGGGTGCCTATTAGGTGGAAAAGCACTCTATAAATAAAAATTCTTCTTCTTCTTCTTCTTCTAAATAATTGCCACAGGTGCCCTCCCACCAAACTAAGTCAGAATTAGAACATTTTGAACCTGTCATTTAAACTTTAAAGACAACAGAAAAATACAAAGTGAACTCATGATCTGGCCCAAAGTAAATCGTGATCATCATTTTTTGCCATCTGGAAGGGCATCTTTTTTGGGGCCCCTTCAGGTTGGGGCCCCAGGGTAACCGCGTCCTGCTGCCCGATGGTGGAGCCGGCCCTGCTCAGTGTTGTACTGTGTGGTTCAGGCTGGAGTTTTATCAGGGCCACGGCTCAGCGAGTCTCATCTATTATTTAAGTGTTTTGTGAATAAAAATGTCGGGAGTTCATCGCTGTTTGTTCAAATACGTGTAAACATCCTCTCAGCCCGAGGAAATGCCACACAGGCGAGGAGGGACGGAGGGGAGGAAGAGAGGGGGAGAGAGACATGAGGGGAGATAAAAGAGAACAGAAAGAAAGAAAGAAAAAAGCAGAGAAGAGACAGAGGATGAGAAAAGGGATGGGAGGGACAATGGGGGAGAAAGAAACAAACAGAGGAAGGGAAAGGGAGATAAACAAAGAAAGATGGGGGGAGAGAAAGTAGGAATAAACAGGGAGTTTAGGGGAAAGGAGGCAGAAAAGATGGAGAAAGAAAGAAAGAAAGAAAGAAAGGGGAGTAGAATGGGAGGGACAATGGGAGAGAAAGGAGAAAGAAAGAAAAAGGAAGGGAAAGGAAGATAAAGAAAGACGGGGAGAGGACAGGAAAGGGGAGAGAAAGTAGGAATAAATAGGGAGTTTAGGGGAAAGGAGGCAGAAAAGATGGAGAAAGAAAGAAAGAAAGAAAGAAAGAAAGAGGGACAAAGGAGAAAGAAAAAAGAAATGGGGATATAAGGAGAGAAAGAAGGAAAAGCAAGGGAAGTTGGTGGGCAAGGGAAAAGAAAGAAAGAAGAGGGGCAAAAAAAAGAGCAAAAGAAAGGGTGAAAGAGGAGATCCAAGGGGAGATTAAGAAAGAAAAGGGTGAGGGGAAATGGGAGAGAAAAGAAAAAAGAACAGAGGAAGAGGGAGCAAGGAGAGAGAAGAAAGAGGGAGAAAAGTAGAAAGGAAGAAAGAAGGAAAAAGTGGGAGAGGTGAGGAGGGGAAAGGAGAACAAAGGTGGAGGAAAAGAAAGGTGGAAAAGGGAGAGAAGAAAGAGGGGGAGAAGTCGAAGAGGGAAAGAATTAAAAGGAGAACAAAGGGGGGAGAGGTGAGAGAGACAGGAGGAAAGGAGGGGAGAGGAAAACAAGAGAGAGAAATAGAGACCATGAGAATGGGGGAGAGAGAAAGAAGGGCAAAGGGAGAGGAGAGGAAACAGAAAGAAAGAAGGGTAAAGGTGAGAGACAGGAAAAGAAAGGACAGGAGAGAAAGACCTTACAATCACATTTAAAGAGAAAAAGAGACAAAGAAAGAAAGGAAAAAGGGGGAGGGAATTAGTAAAAAGGAGAGAAAGAAAGACAGACACAAAAGAGCAGAAGGAAAAAACATGGAGGTAAAAAAGACAACGTGAGAGAAAGGAGTGACAACAGGGAGAGAAAGAGGGGAGGGAGAATGGAAAGAAAATGGAGAGAGAAAAAGCAGAGAGAAAACGGAGTGAGAGGAATAAGATGAGTCACACGGTCTTCAATAAACACGACGTTTAATGATTCTGTTGTGGAGAAAGAGGCGCTGATAACGTCCAGCTGCAGGCGACACTCAACACCAGCGGAACAGCACTCGAGCGCCGTCCGTCGAACTGTGACCATCACGAGGCAGATCTGGAGCGGAGGCGCGCGCCGGTGATACGCTCCAGTGTGAGCGCGTGCCCCTGACCATCTGAGGTTTTTGTGAAATCGTCGTGTCGTGATTGACTGTGTCTTTAATGCAGCTATCTGTTCAAACACACTTTTTCTCCTGTTGTTTAGCCTCTGAAGCCTCTGAGCAGATGACTTTATGTTCAAACACTTTTTCTCCTGTTTAGCCTCTGAGCAGATGACTTTATGTTCAAACACACTTTTTCTCCTGTTGTTTAGCCTCTGAGAAGATTACTATGTTAAAACACACTTTTTCTCCTGTTGTTTAGCCTCCAAAGCCTCTGAGCAGATGACTGTTCAAACACACTTTTTCTCTCATTGTTTAGCCTCTGAGCAGATGACTTTATGTTCAAACACACGTTTTCTCCTGTTGTTTAGCCTCTGAGCAGATGACTTTATGTTCAAACACACTTTTTCTCCTGTTGTTTAGCCTCTGAGCAGATGACTATGTTCAAACACACTTTTTCTCCTGTTGTTTAGCCTCTGAGCAGATGACTTTATGTTCAAACACTTTTTCTCCTGTTGTTTAGCCTCTGAGCAGATGACTTTATGTTCGAACACTTTTTCTCCTGTTGTTTAGCCTCTGAGCAGATTACTATGTTAAAACACACTTTTTCTCCTGTTGTTTAGCCTCCAAAGCCTCTGAGCAGATGACCATGTTCAAACACACTTTTTCTCCAAAACCAAATCCACACAAAATCGCTATTTTAATGGAGGCAATTAGCAAATCACAAAGGCTACAGTTTCTGAAGTGCAATAAATTCTTCCACAAACAAAATGTCTTGCTTTGATTAGAAACCGCTAACACACTGAAACAAGCCACAAAAGCGCGACCAAAATCGATAAAAATGCCTTCAAAAAAACAAAACAAAAAAACAACACACCAACAAACGCAACTCAATGGACCAATACGTGACTAAAAGCGACAAAGACAACTTTAAATGACAAAGACAATTTGTCAATGGAATGTAAAAGCAAATACATGTTATTTTACATGCCTTATTATTCACCTTATTCTGCCCCCTCCCACTTTAGCCTCTTTTTGCCACAGATACGCACTTCTGTTTGACGAGAACTCCGTTAAAGCTAATGACGAACAAGTAACGAAAAGTAGATTGATTTGTGTAAAATGTTTAATGAACACGAGCAACAACAAGTCACAACGCAACAATTTCCTGAAAACGTCTTTTTAGTCCATGTAGAACTTATTTTCTGTTGAGCTCGTCTGCTCCGTGTGAACTACAACGGAAACAAGACGGCGGCGCGTACGGAAACTTCAGGAATAAAGTGAATAGAGTTTTATCATAAATTACATTAGCGATCAGGCATGTATCGTTATAATATTGTCATTTCAAGATTTTAAATCCGTTTTGTCAAGGTCAAAGCTTCACCAAAAAGGACACATTCATTTGATTCATACAGTCATGGCTCAAAGTGTTGGAACCCCTGAATTTCTATAATTTTACTCTCTTTCCCTCTGTCTGTCACAGTCTATAATACATTTTTGTAATTTTATATTTTCTGTTCTAAAAAAATGTATTTAAAAAACTGAATTTCTACCAGAAAATGAAGTATTTCTCCCTAAAAAGTATTGCAATACACATTTCTTTGTGTGTATTGGAACAATAAAAAAAAATAAAGATAATTTGACATAATTTCACACTAAACTCCTAAAATTGTGGATAAATAACTTTAAATTGTGGTTAAACAACGTTGTTTAAGCCTTTGACACTCGTTTAAACCCACCCGGGCAAGTAACAGCTGTGGGCAATATAAATATCACACCTGAAAGCAAGTCTTTTTGGTAAGAAATACTACATTTTATAGGAAAAACATTAGGGGTGCCATGACATTTGAATTGACAGCTTGTTTCATTTATTAAAACCACCAATTTCACTTTTTATCTTCATTAAATGTCCGGACTTTTTTCCTTAAACTTCTTTAACTTCTGGTAACTCGCCGGTCAAACTGTCAGAAACCCGCTTCCTTTCCTTTAAACCCGTCAACTCTCCCTCCTGAACCGTGAATTGCTTTTAACACACGCCTGACCTCCTCAAACTTTTCAATCCCGCTAATAAACGAGGAAGAAACCGGCGAACAAAAAGAAGTCGTTTAGCCGCTTTGAATCCCAACTCCAGAAACCTCTTTACACAGAAACGAGCGGCAATTCACCAACGCAAACGACTTAAAAATGCAAAGAAAAGGACGTATTATTTCCTTTTAACCGATGTCTAATTCCTTATTATGGCGGCGGAGAAGGAGAGCGCCAGATAAGGGCCGTATCCCATTAAAACCAATCAAAGGGAAGAGGCCTTAAAAAGAACAGAACAAGGAAGAGGGGGAGAATTTGAACGCAGCCACAAAGCCAGCGCGGCCTTTTTTCGATCGGCTTTTCGGCGAATAAGCAACACGTGTCGGGCCTGAGGGACAAAAAGCAGATCGAGTTTAAAAATGTGAAAATGTGCAGCGATTCGAGGGCGACGACCGAAGAGTGAATGACACATTTACATTTACATTGGGCTTTTTATCGTGAAACGGCGAACGCACGACGAGTTTGGTTGAGATCACGTTGGTTTTTGTAAGAGAACAGTTTGGGTTCACGTTGTAAAATTGGACGATGTCGTAATTTCAGATAAAACTCAATGGGAGAGTCGGTGTTTATGAAAGAAATATTGATAAACTGCAAAAATGTTATATCCAGCGTTGCTTAAAATGACCTGAATTCGGAATAATAATCTTAAACAGAGTCATTTTGACCTGGTTTGAGTAAATTGCTGGTGTGACGTGGAAGATTTCATTCAATTCAACACATTTCAAACTGGTTACATTTTGCTTGGAATAAAAAAATAAAATCAAAAGTTACGTAAAACAAGTGCTGTCAAACGATAAAAAAAAAATAATAAAAATCAGATTAATCACACCTTGGATGTGATTAATCACGATTAATTGGATCACGCACCTTTACAAGTGTTATTATTAATGTCTATTTTGAAGTATTTTTGCACATTTTCCTCTGAAAATTTATGTATTATTTCACAAATCTAAAAAAGCCCAACTTATGAAGTCTAGACATTGCATTTTATGTTGACTCTGACTTTGTGTTTGAAGTTAATCTGGGCTACACTGCAAATAATGAAGGTCTAGATCAGTGGTTCTTAAACTTTTTGTCTGGGGACCCCACAAAAAAATCTTGTGAGGTCTGGCGACCCCACATTACTCCCACGCCGTTTTTGGGCAGACCTATAGTTATTGACACTCCCTCAAAAGGTTTTTGTCATTCCGTCAAACTAAATCAACTAAAAACCAACTGGCAATGTAAGAACTACAAAAATTTATTTCACAAGAAGTGGAACAAAGTGAACAAATAAACGCTGAATAATTATGACATTAAATAATACACTAAATAATGTTGTATTTATGTCTATAAAATACAGGGGTCACTAGGTCAAATGCCCTACAAAAAAAAGTACTGTGGGATTTTATTTTCTTTACCTCACTGTGCAGTAATTTGTTCACGGTCCCTAAAGAATAACTTATACAACCGCAGTAAAACTAACTTTCACTTGCACTTCACTGATGGCCTTATATCTGACAGATTTCAATGTCAACTATACACTTACAATGTAGATAAACTAAAACACTTAAAATTGTACATGAAATAATATGCTTAGAAATGTACATAAAACTGGAGGTGCAGGTCAGGCTGCGCAGGTTATAGAGAAAATTAGTATTGGACACATCTCAGTCCTTGTCTGGGACAAGTTAGTTAGCACTAGGTAGTTAGGACGAGTTAGTTAGGACGATTTAGAGATTGAGCTCTTCTCGTCGCTGCAGTGAGCCAGAGCCCTCTGTGATTTTGTGAAGAGAGAGAGTAAAAGGCGTGGACCGACAGGAGCCATGAGGCCCAGCCTCAGGTGGGACTTTTCTCCATCATCTGAGTGAAACTGTCTGGAGAATGTGGACAGGGAGCGCACGCAAAAGGCGCTGTGAGGAGCGGAACACCTGAAGCGCAGAAGCGGGTTTGAATGACGAACCGCGCCGTTCACGGAGCGCACAAGCCTCGCTCTGACCGCACGAGCCCCGCTCACGGACCTCACGAGTCCAGTTCACGGAGCTCACGAGCCCCGCTCATGGACCGCACAAGCCTCGCTCTGACCGCACGAGCCCCGCTCACGGACCTCACGAGTCCAGTTCACGGAGCTCACGAGCCCCGCTCATGGACCGCACGAGCCCCGCTCATGGACCGCACGAGCCCCGCTCACGGACCGCACGAGCCCCGCTCACGGACCGCACGAGCCCCGCACATGGACCGCACGAGCCCCGCTCATGGACCTCACGAGTCCAGTTCACGGAGCTTACGAGCCCCGCTCATGGACCGCACGAGCCCCGCCACGGACCGCACGAGCCCCGCTCACAGACCTCACGAGTCCAGTTCACGGAGCCCACGCGCCCCGCTCACGGACCGCCCGAGCCCCGCTCACGGACCGCGCGCGCCCCGCTCACGGACCTCACGAGTCCAGTTCACGGAGCTCACGAGCCCCGCTCATGGAACGCACGAGCCTCGCCATGGACCGCGCGAGCCCCGCTCACGATCGCGCGCGCCCGCCACGGACCTCACGAAGTCCAGTTCACGGAGCTCACGCAGCCCGCTCACGGACCGCACGAGCGCTCACGGACCGCAGCGCCTCTGCCCCGGGCCGAAAGCCCGACTCAGCCCGACAGCAGAGCGGAAGGGTCGTTTCGGCCGGCTCGGCTCGGGACAAGAATTTAAGCTCTAAGCGGCACACACAGCGCCTAGGAATGCGAAAACAGCAGCTCTGAATTTGTATATATATGTTTTTTTCATAGTTTCACCTCACAAAATAGCACGTTAATTCCCGACTGGAAAAATAATTTGGCGACCCCACAAAAGTTTTTGGCGACCCCACTTGGGGTCGCGACCCCTAGTTTAAGAACCACTGGTCTAGATGAGCGAAAATGTCTTGATTTCAGAATATTAATCAGACTTTTTGACTTAAGATCAGTGGAGACAATTTATTTGATGGAACTAGATTATTTTACTTGTTTCAAACCATTTCTGACTTGTTTCAATCCATTATTTCTTATTTCAATCCAAATTATCTGCCAGTGGGTTAAGATCATTTTACTTACCCGACTGACAAATGTATTTTCTTATTTTAAATCGTACGATCAGTCAGAAATACCTTGAAACCAGTGAAATATTCTGCATCACATCAACAATTAAATTTCATCAAGTCAAATCTACTCAAATCCAGATCAAAATGATAAAGCTTGGATAGATTTACATTTTTTGCTGTGTAAACATGATCAAACACTGGTTTAATGGATGGATTACGGGTGCTTTAGTTTGTTGAATTACACTTTAAATTGCCAAAAAAATCGGTTAATTTGTCTGTAAATTGTCTGTATTTTCAATGGTGCGTCGCTTTTTGATGACATCACAGAGGGATTTCGTTTTAGAGCTCAATTTGTCATATTTTGTGATATTCCGAGGTTATAATCCCAGTTTGTCAGTGAAATCACATTATGTTGAACTTGACTTTTGCCTCCATTCTGAATTCACAATGTTTTTGTTTACTTTTAACTTTTAAAGGGTCTAGATCAACATTATTTATTACATAGTTTGAAGGTAGTTTATGGATTATAAGTTCATCATTTCTAAATTCTAAAATATACCAAATACGCCTTAAAAATATACAACTTCTGGCGACTAAAATCTCCAATAAGTAGATTTTGTGGGTGAGGAAAATGTATTTTAGTGCGTCTCAAGTCTGTCTCTGATTCTGTACATCTCTCAAATCGAGTTGGAGACCTAGCATTTGCATCATTAGCAAAACTGAACTGAGTGTTTCTAAGTGCAGAGGCTCAAAGGCGGCGTAGGAGCAGGTTCAGACATCGCACAGAGAAACTACGGGGAAAATAACACAAGAACAATCAATAATTTAACCTTCGGATCTCACGCTTTATCCAAACGCAGGGAAAAGTTGGATTTGTTTAACTTCTGAAATGTTTCCCGAGTTTCCAAGAACGAATTTCGACATGGAGGAGTGTGACTTGGTTGTCAGTAAAAAGTCAGAATCCTAATTAAAAGTCCCGCTGTCTCTAGTTGTTTTTTTGTTTGACGTATTTAAGCTCTGTCCGTGTCAAACCCTTCAACGTTTGTGTAAGAGATATTGTTTAAACCAGGACTATTCTGTTTCACCGAGGGCCAGATCCTTCCCCTGGTTTTGTCCAGCGCTTTTGAAAAGCGGAAAAAAGTAAAGCAAAAGGCTTTAACAAGATCTGAGAACTGAACCAGGACTAAATCAAGTCTAAACCAGGACTAAACAAGGCCTAAACCAGGACTAACCAAGAGCTAAACCAAGTCTAAACCAAGGTTAAACTAAGACTAACTCAGGAGTAAACCAAGTCTAAACCCAGGACAAACCCAGGCCAAAACCAGGTCTAAACAAAGTCGAAACCAGGATCAAACCTGGACTGAACCAGGACTAAACCAGGATTAACCTACGTCTAAACCAGGTCTGAACCAGGTCTAAACCAGGACCAAACCAGGACTAACCCAAGTCTAAACCAGGTCTAAACTAAGCCTAAACCAAGTCTAAACCAGGGCTAAACCAGAACTAAACCAGGCCTAAACTAAGCCTAAATCAAGCCTAAACCAAGTCTAAACCAGGTCTAAACCACGTTTAAACCAGGACTAAACCAAGTCTGAACCATGTCTGAATCAGTACTTACCCCAGGCCTAAACCAAGTCTAAACCAGGACTAAAACAGTACTTAATCAAAGCTAAACCAAGACTAAACCAGGTCTAAACCACTTACAAGAGACCAAATCTTTCCCCTCTTTTCTGCAGAGGGTTGAGGGCGGATCGTGACCCCTGGAGAGCCCCTTTGGCCCCTGAACGGTCCTGGTTTAGACACACCGGGCGTCGTCTGTCCGTTCTCGTCCAGACCTTCGGGGCGTAATCGTTGATGATGCGTCGGCGCGGCGCTGAATACAGATGCTCCCGATCTGAAGGTTCTTGGCGTGGCCTTCGTTTATCGACGCTGCGTAATTCCTCTCAAGGACAGTTTGGTCCGACGAGACTTTGTGATGAGGCGGCACATCCAGGATTTAGACGTGTCCTTTGATGCACAGACCAGCGTTTAGCCCCGTCCCGACCTTGTTTTTGTGACGACCCTTAGAGGCTTAGGGTCTATAAATAAAACAGGCACTGGGCTCGTCGAAAATGAGGAGCGATGCTTTTTGTTTGCCGTTTCTTCGCTGTGTTTCGCCTTTACTCTGACACCGCTTTGGCGCGTTTACTGAGCGAGAAGATCAAGTACGCTGAGCTTTTTAAATTGGACGTCCGGCAATATTTTAAAGCACATTGTCCAAGAGAGAACTGATAGAAAACATGGGAAAAAGTTATCTCCTCAGGCTGCACACTGCAAAAATGAATTTCTAGCGGAGTTAAAACGTCTTGTTTTGAGGATATTCATCTGAATTTCAGACGTTTTAACTCGTTAAGATCAGTGGAGGCGATTTATTTGACAGAACTAGATTATTTCACTTGTTTCAAACCGTTTGTGACTTGTTTCAATACATTACTTCTTACTTCAATCCAAATGATGTAAAATGTAAACCTATCCAAGCTTAAAATGGCTTGAATTTATCATTTTTGTCTGGATTGGAGTCGTTTTAGATTTAATTGCTGATGTGATGCAGAATATTTCACTGGTTTCAGGGTATTTCTGACTGATTAGATGATAAAATTGCTTAAAATAAGAGTCAGTAAGGTAAGTAAAATGATCTTAACCCACTGACAGATAATTTGGCTCAACAGAATAACAGTGTTTTCTGGTATTATTATTGGTCAAATCATAACTATTGTGTAATTTATTTGGATTTTGGCCCGTGTTTTCAAAATAGTTGCTAGGTAACAATTGTAGAATTACCTCTATGTCATATTTGCTGCCCATGACCAACCAGGAAGTGACATTATAAACTTAAAATGACAAAAATTGACAAACTGGGGACAAATGGGCCAAATGTTAAAGGGCCTCTGACAGGTTAGACGACTCATTTAGCTAAAATACAGTTAAGATAAATATAGTTCAAGTTCTGCAAAAATCTACCTCAGTTTAATTATTTTTTAGGTTTTTAATTTCACTTCCTGGTTGTAAATGATGACGTCACCCTAGGAAATTACCATAGCAACCATCCTGTACAGTGGGCCAAAACTCCTCTAATTTCACAGATTTTTTTCATTTGACAAAAACAATACCTTTATTTTGTTGAATCAGTGTTTAAAGGGTCAAAAACTGTGTTTATTTTTGTGTAAATTCTGTATAACCTTTGTCTCCTCAGTGTGATATCAGTTTGTTTACTTCCTGTAATTTTAAACATATTTTTCAACTTTTCTCCACAAACAGCGACCTGATCGGTGCAAAACTATAATTTATATTTACGACGATGTATTAATACACTGAATAAAGTCAAAATAATAAATAAGAAAAACCTGCCATACGCACTTTAAGTCAATTCTGTAAATAGAATCCTGTTCAATAAGTTTTAGCAAAATGTGGTATCAAACCTGTCATTTAGAGTTTAAAATGTGTATGACAGGCTTTCATGATTTTCAAATTTTGACTTTATCTGGTGTATTAATACCAGTTGTACATATGCATTTTAATTTTACACCAATCGAGCAGCCGTTTGTGGAGAAAAGTTGAAAAATATGTTGAAAATAACAGGTAAGTAAACACTGATGACATCACACTAGGAGACAAAGTTTTTGAATAATTTACACAAAAAACAACTTTTTTTGATCCTTTAAACATTAAGCAAAATAAAAGCGTTTTCATGTATTTTTATTTATAAAATAAAAAAAGAAATTGATGACATTTAATGAGTTTTGGCCCCTAGATGGTTGCTATGGTAATTTACTAGTGTGATGTCATCATTTACAACCTGGAAGTAAAACAAAAAACCAAAACAATCGCTAAACCGTGATAACATTTTTGAAGTATTTAAAAAAAATAAAAAATTGAAATATATTGACGCTAATTGCACTTTTGTCAAACGAGTCGTCCAACATGTCAGGGGCCCTTTAAAGAAAACCAATCACTTCCGTCAAACTTGATCCACCTTCAAGCAAAGCTCCTCTTTCCGCTCTTCTGACAAGGATACGATTCACACCGGTCCAGAGTCAAATCTCAGTCTTTTATCGCCTGGAGTTAGCGCGCGCAGGATTAGCACGTAGTGATAGCCCGCCTGTGTTTCCGATCGGGAGGATGGAGGGATTTCCCGCCGAGCTAAAGGCCAAACAAAAAGAGAAGAGCGCGAGGGACAAGTGCAGCGCTCCGAGTCCTTATCTTCAGATTAACAGCTTTACGGAGACGATTGAGCGCCGAGCTACGGTTCATTCAAATGCATTTTACTTTGTTTAAACAGAGCCTTCTGAAACGAGGAGAGGATGGGCTGCATTTTATAGGCAGAAAACACGACTCACGTACTGGATACTGGTTTAAGGCGAGACGCTGCAGGGGAATAAGAAAAAATCTTAAATTTAAAGATATCAATGTTAAACTTCTGCCGTAGTTAAGTCACATAAATGTAAGAAAAAAATGTATTACAAGTTTTTCATCATGTCATGTTTTCATGTAAAAATAAGGCATTTTATGTGAAAAAATTGTCAAAAATACACATATTTGGGAGATTTAAATCTGACAAATGGACAGAACCAGGTTTAAATTTCTTGGTTCACTTTGTACAAATATTAGTTACAAAAAATGTACAGAAGGGATTTTGGATTTCATATTTAGTTTTTATGTAAACTAGATTGGACTGAAAATGATCCTAAAAATTCAGATTTCACCTCATTTTTTTTACGTAAAACTTCAATAAATCAGTTTTAGAATTAGATATCAGCAAAGCCTTCTGCACGTTTCATCCGAATCTTGTACAGTTTGGTGTGGGATCTACTTTAAGGCTGATCTTTATGTCTCTGTGGGAGAAAAATGCATTTAAAGAAAACATATGCTCATAGTTTTAGACCACTGGAACGCATAAACTCTGAGAAAACGAGGTCCGAGTTCCGACCTCCGACCTCCGAGGACGACTGTAAATTCACACTTTGACACCAACATCTCGGAATTCCTGCTTGGAAACCCTGAGCGATGTTTCAGAACCCGGAGTTTACCCGAGTCGGTCAATCCAACATGGCTACTCCTGCGTTTGGATAAAGTTTTAGGTCCAACAGTTGAAATATCGATAGCTCCGGTGTTATTTTCTCTGTAGCGTCTCTCTGATGCCCCCTGCTGTCTGTGAAGCTGCTCCTGTGCTTCCGTTGAGCTTCTGCAGTTATAAAGTTCTGAGTTCTGACCTCAAAGGACGACTGAAACGTGGCATAAGCATCACGTGACAATGTTAGCAACAGCAGCATTAGCCAACTCTATTTTTCAATTTCTAGTTTGAATTTAGCCCTTCATGCAGGGCTGTAGTTCTTTAGTCGATTAATCGGTCGATGGTATTTTTTCAACCTTTTCTGAGTCGCGGCACACTTTTTGGGTTTGAAAGATACCACGGAACACCAACTACTATTAAAACATTGGACTATTTAGTTAAAAAAGTATGGTACATAATGAGGCAAAAAATGTCTGTGCCCTTGTCTAGTTCTTTAAATTTGACAATAGTGATGGTTTTGCGCTCTTGTTTGATACAGAACTTGCTCAAGTGCACTCCAAAATGTCAAATTAGTCAGTTACATTTATTAATATTTTGACTCACATTGGATATTTTTTCAAAGCACACCTGACAAAACTGCACACTAGTGTTCCTCGGCACACTGGTTGAAAATCAAGGTCTTAGTCGATCAAGCTTACAAATCATTTTACTTATATTAAACTTTTATTAAATTATTTATATGGCAAAAGCGAGAAAATATTAAGTTAGTTTGATGAATATTTTGCAGTCTTAACGTATAAATACACCGTCTTCTTGTACTTTTCTGTATAAATGGTTGTTTTTGCAGTAACTTCTTTACAGTTGTGTTCTTTTGAGTGCAGTTGGGTTTAGATAAATGGAAATGCTTTACACTTTTGAGATATTTTTGCCCTATTTTAGTCGACTAATCTGCTGGTTTTTAGTCAACTACAGCGCTAACTTCATGTAATTTTAAAGATTTCACTCGCTGGCTGAACTTTGTCAGGTATAATTGCACCACATTTCAAATCAGTTCAGACAGTGGAGTCATGTTTCTTCACGTTAAAACAAGTCTCTCTCTTGCCCCTTGCTCTCGCCGCAGTCCTCCAGAGGCGTATTCCGGTCTAAAACACTCCTAAATTCTCTTTCTCCCCTCGCCGCTCACGTCCATTTGTTTTCCCGTCCGTTTCCTGGAGTTCGGGCCCTGTTTAACATTTAATCCCTGCTGGACGGGAGCGGGCCGGAGCGTGTCAAAGCGCCGCTCGTCAGCCGATAAAAAGTGCATGAGTTTGGGGCCTCGGCGGCGCTCACGAACAGAAGCCGGTTGTTTTAATGACGGCGGCGCTTCACCTCGGACACGGGACTCGGCGGAGTTTGTGTCAGACACAGATCTGAACCCTCGCGGATGCACTTAGCAGTTAGCATGTAGCTACAGAGGGACAGCTTCACCGGGGAGAGTTTGACACGTTTGTCTGACCACAGCCTCTCACTCACTTCGCACATGTAGACAAAAAGTAAAAAAAGGTAACGGTATTAATTAGCACACGCGGGATTTGAACCAACAACTTGCTTTAAAGGACACATTCTGCTACAGTGACTTTTTTGAGCTTTTAACCCGATGTTCCATCATCAAAAACACACCTGAAGTAACATTCAGCTGCATTCACGCTGTTTTGAGGAATGTTTATAAGAAAATCTACCCCTTCCGAGCGTCAAACACACTTCCTGCTGAACTCCCTCGATCCGGGACGAATTTTCAGATCATCTACGTCAGTAATTCTCAAACTTTTTACCCCAAGTATCAACAAAAGAAAAGATTTGCCTTTCTGAGTACCACCAAATCTAAACTGAGTCTATAACTGGACTAGTTCAGGTCGAAATTAGGAATAAAACAGATTTTAAATAGGAATTAACCATTGCCACAGTAGTTTTAACTAAAAATTTACTAAAGGAAGAAAAAAAGTGTAAATAAAATGTACTCTAAATGAAGTAAACATAACAATTGAAGGTGTCCATGTACCACCAGAAGACTTTTGCGTCCCACAGTTTGAGAAACACTGATCTACGTCATTTATCCAAGAATGCTCCACTGTTTTTAGTCCTTAAATCATCGCTAAACTCATTCTGAGCATTTCTGCCTCTTAACACGATAACTGCTGCAGCCAATCCACATCATAGCGTCTTTTCAGCTCTAACTTCACTAGATTGTATACAGCGCTGGCGCCATCTGCTGGCTGGATGCACTCAGTGTCGTTTCACAGTGATGGATAACACACATGAAGAAACCTTTTTTGTTTTGTTGTTTTTAAACCTGAAATGGCAAATTGAAGGCACTCAAGAGCATGTTTAAAGGCTAATAATATGAAAAATGCAGAATATTTTCCCTTTAAAGTTTATTGCAATTTTTTTCTGTTTCAATATATCGTCAAAATAATCTAAATCAGTCAAAGACGCACTATGTAACATTTTTAGTTTGGGTCTGAAACGTTGAGACGTGACACTGAACTTCTCGTTTATTGAATTACTCTGAGTGACTTGTCCTGGCCATGACTGCTTCTCGTCTCCATGGAGATAAATAAATAATAATGCCCTACTGCAGAGCATTTCAGGCCAAGCCGTAAAATCTCCATGACGACAAGCAGGTGGTTAACCCTCCACCAGAAAAGTGACACAGTGCGCCATTAAAAAAAAAACGCTACAACTGACTTCAGGGTGAACATAAAAGCGATGACAAGATACCGCAGTAATTATGGTAATATATAGAAATAATTAGTGTTCCTCGGTCTCTGGAATGAATTGCTGATTTTCCTTTAAGACAAACTCAGAGAAGTGCTGAATACGTACATTTTCTGAACAGTTTCTCTCTGGTTTTCGGTTGTGTGTAGGAGCTTGAACTCATCAGGTTTAATTATAATGACTGTGACTGCAGGACTTTGCCTAAATTACAAGGCATTAAGGCTCCATTTACTCGGACCGCATCAAAACGTTGCGGTAACTGCCTCTTAATGCGAAGGTTTTGTGTTTAGTGGTTACTTTTTGGACCAATAACCGGCGAGATACAGGTTCTGTTGCCT
Organism: Rhinogobius similis; assembly: GCA_019453435.1. Lineage (NCBI taxonomy): Eukaryota > Metazoa > Chordata > Actinopteri > Gobiiformes > Gobiidae > Rhinogobius > Rhinogobius similis. The sequence continues at coordinate 19,296,225 of CM033639.1, forward strand.
AGAAAAGAACATGAACAATATTTGCTTCCGATTTCGTGATGCATTTATAAAGAAATCTGCTGAAAACTCTTAAACTGTCGTATCCTTGATCATTTTATCAACTTTTAAAAGAAAATCCTCTGAATTTAAGTAATTTTAACGATGTAGATATTGTTTTTGCGCAATATACGTCTGAATAAAACGACTCGCACGTTTATATTTTGTTCCAGAATCCTTAACTTGGACAGAAAGATGGATTTAAGATTATTTTGAGCAAACAAACTCTTGCGAATCCATTTTGTTTCATTGGACCAATCACAGAGTAGCGTTGTGGTTTGGGGCGGAGGTGAATGAACCAGCGCGAATGAACCAAAATAACGCTCCATAAAGTCCTTAAAGCAGAACTAAGTAACATTTTTACCTTGTTAAACGTCTTTGTAAGTCCGTGTGGTGGTTAAATGTGTTTTTGTTTTAGCTCGTCGTGGCCCCCTGCTGTCTGAGCGGAAAAAAAGTTGCAAGAAAAAAAAACGTTTGCCCGAAGACAACTCTCCTGAGAAATGATTGTACTTCCTTGTTTCAAAAATAATGAAGACGAAGACAAAGAAAAAGACGTAGAAGAACACAAATAAGATAAAGACGACAAAAAAAGGACAAAGAAGACGACAAAGAAAAAAGACGTAGAAGAGGAAGACAAATAAGATAAAGACAACAAAAAAGAACAAGACAAAGAAGACGACGACGATGACAAAGAAAAAGACGTAGAAGACGACAAAGAAAAAAGACGTAAAAGAAGACAAAGAAAAAGAAAGAAAAGAAAACATGAAGAACGCGAAGACGACAAACAAAATGAAGAAAAAGATGACGGAGAACACGAAGACGACAGAAGAAGACCACAAAGCTAACAAAGAAGACACCGAAGAAGACTCAATTACAATAAATTTTTACAGCGTCCAAATTCGCAACAGTTGTCTCGATGGGTCAAGATATAGACGACGAAGAAGATAACGATGAAAAAAAAAGACTAACTAGACGAAGAAAACAACGACAACAAAGAATTTAAAAAGAACCTTTTGCATCTTTGCAACAACAAAAGCTGCGACAGTGACTTAGTTCTGCTTTAAGTCAGTGCTTTTCAAACTTTTTCAGTCGTGACCCGGAAAAAAAAAATAGTTCACATTCGTGACGCCCAAACACAAAAAATAGACAACACGCAAAGTGATAAATTAGCCTCATATCTAATGTTTGACTTTATTTTGAGAATATAGACCTAGAAAAATGACTTTGATCGGCGACAAATAGGAATCTACATTTACCACTGCATTTGAAGGGGGTCAAGCCTTGTTAGTTTAGTTTGTTTATTTTTCTTCGGTCCATAGAAATATATATTTAAAAAAAAGCATATGAATAAAGAAAGAAAACATTTTATAGACCGAAAGGGTTTAGGCTAAAGTTTAACACTTATTTTGCCGAACCCTAATAACTTAACGTATGACGTGCCAGATGAACATAATAGAAATCTATACACACAGGCACGTATAACACTTTTTATATCCAAAAATATGTATAATATAAACAGACAGTTACTGATCTGCACAAACGCACTCACGCAGTCATTCTTTCGATTTCTTGATATTTTTTTATTATATTGGATTTAAATTTTGTTTTAAAAGTGTAAATACTTTTAGAGTCTTTTAATGTCTCCTCCAAACTGTTCCATAAATTAACACCTCTTACAGAAATACATCTATTTTTACGTTAGTCCTTACATTTCCTTTCTGAAAGACACTCGCTCCTCTGAGGTTGTACCCGGTCTCTCTCGGTTGGAACTTCTCTTGGAGACAGTGAGGGAGCAAATGGTTATGTGCCTTATACGTCACAATTGCAGTATTAAGATCAACAAGATCATGCAATTTTAAGGTTTTTAATTTAATAAAAAGATTGTTTAAGACTATTTTATCAGTTTTCCCATCATCTGGAGACCCCCGGAAATCACTACGCGACCCCCATTGTGGTCCCGACCCCTAGTTTGAGAACCACTGCTTCAAGTTACGACTGAACGACTGAAGATGAAACAAACAACTACAGCTAAACTCCATTTCCAAGGACATCTGGCCCATTTTTTCCAGATTTTCCATTCTGCGTGGGAAACCTGTTTTTAGCTTATTTTTCTTGGACGCGTGTTGCTCGTCTCGTGGTTTCTCTCCAAAGGCATCGGTCGTTTTGTGCTCTCTGAAAACCTGGCACCCGTCTCCCCCTCCCAGACCTCCCTCTCGCTCGTCTTCCTCGTGGGCGCACACTTCAAACGGCCCGACACCGTCCCGAGTCGGTGCCAGGCGCGTGTTTCTGACCAGCGCCCGGTGCCAAACCCCCTCTACGCTCCGGCCCGGGCCCAAGCGGCTCCTCCAAAACGTGTGAAAATGCTGCTCGTGGACACGGTGCACTCACATTTGTCCAGAGCGTCCATCGCGGCGCCCATCTCCGCCTGCTGGATGCTGCACGGCCAAGAGAGAAAAAACACAGAACAGGCGCGTTATGAGGAGAATTAGTCGAAATCAACACGGAAAAGCTGAATTTGTAGAGATAAAATACATGACATACATAAAAATGTAGAAAAACGAATGATATTGCAATTGTTGTTTAGGAAATGGGTAACGCTTTAGATTAAGGTTCCTTAGTAAACTATTTATTAGGCGTTAAAGTGCGTATGACAGGTTTTTATCGTTTTCTAATTTTGATTTTATTATGTAGTGTATCAATACCTGTTGTAAATATTCATTATTGTTTTATACCAATCAAGTAGAAAAATATGTTGAAAGTTAGTCTCCGCCTACTCTCCCCTCTCTCTTCTCCCTTTTTCTCTCCCTTACTCCCCTTTTTCTCCTTCTCTCTCCTTTTTTGTTCTTATCGTCTCTCTCTCTCTCTCTCTCCTTGTTCCTTGTCCATCAGACCTGTTGTTTTAGATTCCTCAACACCACCATTTTTTAATTTTTTTTTATTTTTTACAAATTACACCAAAAAGAAGAAATGGTGCAAACATTTCCACTGCCGCTGACTTTGGCGATACTTTTGCTTCCTCCGTTTGTTCAGAAGCTGCTCTTGACACTCTAAATCACTGAATTAAACGCACGTGCGACTTCATTTAAACGAAACCGGACGAGTTTTTTCCGTTTGAAAATCAATGTTGTTGACGATACATCACCCACTTCCACTCAATCCGGGATTAACAGCAACAATTCATTTTAAGTCTTAGATATTCCTTTTTTGTGACGGAAAAAGTGTTGAGAGGATTAGCCGAAGTGCATTGTTTGTTTGTTTTGAAAAAGCTTAACAGGTGAGTCGCGTTTGAAAAGAAAGTTTGAGGATGAACGGCGGAATAATGTGAGCGGAGTGACAGCGCCGCGGCTTAAGTGGTGTAAATACAGAAGAGAGTGACGGCGACAAAGCCTCGGGACGGAAGAGACGGGATCGCCGGCTTAAAGTGACACCAGCGCCTCGGAACGGACGGATTTAAGGGAGAGCGAGGGGGAGAGGGGGACGAGGAGGAGAGGAGTGTGAGGGGTGGGGAGGGGAGGGAGGGGCGGGAGGGAACAGAGACAGGGTATAGAGAGAGTGAGGGAAAAGAGTAAGAGAGAGAGAGAGAGGGGGGGAGAGGTGTATGAGGGGTGGGAAGGGAGGGGCAGGCAGGCAGGGAGGGAGGGTGGGAGGAAACAGAGACAGGGAATAGAGAGAGTGAGGGAAAAGAGTAAGAGAGGAGGGAGAGAAGGAGAGGAGTATGAGGGGTGGGAAGGGAGGGAGGGAGAGAGGGAGGAAACAAAGACAGGGTATAGAGAGTGAAGGAAAAGAGTAAGAGATAGAGAGAGGGAGGAGAGAAGGGGAGGAGAAGGAGGGGTGGGAAGGGAGGGGCAGGGAGAGAAGGAGGGAGGGGAGGAAACAGACAGGGAATAGAGAGAGAGAGAGGGAGAGAGAGGGAAAAGAGTAAGAGAGAGAGAGGGAGAGGGGGGAGGGGAGGAGTATGAGGGGAGGGAAGGAAGGGGCAGGGAGGAAACAAAGACTGGGTATGGAGAGAGTGAGGGAAAAGAGGAAGGGGAGAGAGAGAAGAAAGGGAAAGGGGCGGCGGAGAAAACAAAAGAAACAGGAGGAGAGGTAGAAGGGGGGGAGAGAGAGAGAGCGAGAGAGAGGGGGAAGGAAACAAAGTACAGAGGGTAAAAAGAGAAAGGAGAGAGAGATGAAACAAGAAGAGCGGTAGAAGAGGGAGAGCGAGATTAGGAAACAAATGGATATAAAGATAGCGTGAAGGTAAAGAGGGAGAGAAAGAAGGGGGAGAGAGAGTAGTAAGAAATAAAGACAGGATAGGATGATGGAGAGTGAGGGAAAAGAGAGAAAGAGGAGGGAGAGAGAGCACTCAAAAGGGCAGTAGAGAGAACATAAGGAAGGAGAGAGAGAGAAAGAGACGTAGGTGGGAGAGAAGTTGGGAACGTGAGAAGAGAGAGAGAGAGAGGAGGGAGCAAAGGATGGGGACAGAGGAGGGGGGTAGAAAGGAGGAGAGAAAGAGAAGGAAACAGATGGGATGAAGATATGGGGTAAAGGAAGAGACAGTGGAAGAGGGGAGAGAGATGGAAATAGAAGGCATGGCAGAGAGAACAAAAGGAAGGGAGAGGAAGAGAAAGGGAGAAGGGGGGATGGAATCAGAGGAGAGAAAGGGAGAGAGAGGGGGGAAGAGAAGGATGGAATCAGAGGAGGAGAGGAGAGAAAGAGAGAGAGAGGGGGGAAGAGAAGAATGGAATCAGAGGAGAGAAAGAGAGAGGAGGGAAGAGAATGGTGGAATCAGAGGAGAGAAAGAGTGAGGGGGGAAGAGAAGGATGGAATCAGGAGAGAAAGAGAGAGGGGGGGGGGGAAAGAAGGATGGAATCAGAGGAGGAGAGAAAGAGAGAGAGGGGGGAAGAGAAGGGTGGAATCAGGAGAGAAAGAGAGAGGGGGGGGAAGAGAAGGATGGGAACAGAGGACAGGAAGGAAACAAAGACAGGATAAAGAGGGAAAAGAGAAAGAGGTAGGGAGAGAGAGAGAGATCCTCTTTAAACTTTACTTCCTGTTTGCAAATCATGACATCACATTAGGATATTCTCTAACTGTTACCTAGCAACCATGTTTTACACTGGACCAAAACTCCAATGTCACAGAAATGATTTATTATTTGACAAATAAAAATATATGAGAACAACTTTATTTTGTTGAATTAATGTTTACAAGGTTAGAATGTTTTGGAACTCTGATCTAATTCAAAACAAATTTGACGCTTAATTGGTGTAAAACTGTCATTTTTTTTTCTTTTACAACAAGTTTTATTCCTCCAAATAAAGTAAAAAATAGGAAATAATGTACACGTCTTCAATGACAGAGCTCAAGTTTGATACCCTGTGTGTTTTGTTCAATCATTTTGAGAAAACCCTATGAATTAACAAAAATAACCCACATTTTACACACATTTTATTGATTTTCTTGGTATTTTATTCAACTCAAAAATACAGTGTTGAATCAAACTGAAGTTCATGTAATATTCAGCCCTTTTTTTCCAACACGAGAACCGCTGCTTTTGTAAAATTAACAAAGAAAAGCCCACAACCGGTGCTCGTTTCCATGGCGATGCTATTGCGTTGCCTGGAACGCTCCACAGTGTGGCATTAAACTTAAGCATTAATTAAGCATTTTTTTGAAAGACTGACCTTGAAAAACACGTATTCTCGCTTTTCTTTCAAATTTCCCCACTCAATAGTTAATAATTGAACAAAACACGACTGGTTTTTGGGCGTCTTTCACACCGACCTTGGTCCTTTCCCGCAGCCGATCCTCTCGCCTTTGAAATACACGGCCACGGTGTAAGTGCGAGCGTGAGATGGACCCACTGTCTGAAGAGTCCTGGAACGCACAGGCACAAAAAACAGCAATGAGAAAAACTGAATCTAGGAGGGTAAGAAGGGCGAAGGCTGTGGAGAACGTGAACGATGGACACGCGAGCCGCCGTCCTTCAGGAGCCGCAGAGTTTGGACCGGAACAAACGTGATTCAGGCGGAAAAGAGAAAGAGAAAAGAGTGAACGTCGCTCTCATTTTCATCAATACACAGCATTCAAGACAAATTAGGTCAGGGTGATATGATAAAAATGGAATCGTGAGCTCGTTCCTTTGACAATCCGCTATTTTTGTGAAATCATCGTATCGTGATTGACTGTCTCTTTAAAGACACCATGAACTTGAACCTTAATGCAGCTGTCTGTTCAAACACACTATTTCTCCTGTTGTTTAGCCTCTGAGCAGATTACTTTATGTTCGAACACTTTTTCTCCTGTTGTTTAGCCTTTGAAGCCTCTGCTGACTATGTTCAAACACACTTTTTCTCCTGTTGTTTAGCCTCTGAAGCCTCTGAGCAGATGACTTTATTTACCTCTTAAAGGCCAGAGCTGCACAATTAAACCAAATCCACACACAATTTTAATGGATGTAATTAGCAAATCACAAAGACTGCAGTTATTTGATGTTTTTGATGTTTCAATGTTTGAAGTGCAATAATTTCTTCCACAAACAACAAAATGTCTTGCTTTGATTTTAATAAAAACGGATAACACTGTAGATTGGATTTGCACAAACATGTTCCTAAACAAGCCACAAAAGCAAAAAAAAAAAAAAAATGCAGCCAAAAGCAACAAAAACGTGCCAACAAGAACAAATGTGACTCAATGCAACAAAACACGACTAAAAGAGACCAAAACGCGACCAAAAACCACAAAACGTGACTTAAAGTGACAAATACGTGAATAAGAGTGACAAAATTGGTTTCAAAATGTGAATTTGAACTGAATCCTATTAAGACTTTTAATACTTTTTTTTTTAATCAATAATACACTTTATTTGTAAATATTCTCAATCAAAAAGCCTTCAGTCGCCATATTTCAGCCTTTATTTCCAAATCCTTTTAATGTAAATAAATAATCAGTTTCTTTTAATCTAAATAAAATAATTAGTATCAGACCAGCATTTTAATTCGTCAAGAAAAGACAAATATGCATTTCCCCATTTCAGAAGACGGGGCTTTGTGCTGGAGCCGAAGCATGAGCCATTAAGGTTATTTTTTAATTATTTTTTAATTATTCAGAAATAATGTAAGCATTCAGATTGTCGTAAACACTCTCTGGACTAAACAGACTCTAAAACACATACAAAAAGAGCTCTTATAACAAAAACAGTGGCATTATTAGATCAAAATGTAAAAAAAAAACAACAACGAATTTGTCATTTTTATCAATAATACACACTATTTGTAAATATTATCAACGTAGAAGCCTTCAGTTGTCATATTTCAACCTTGATAATGCATTAAAGTCTTAATGTACAATAGAAATAATCGTTTGACTCGTCGATCAATGAAATAATCGTTAATTGCAGCTCTGATTACTTAATTAATCATTTACAGACTTAAACGTGCTGCGAGAAGTGGGTTTACGACGCACACCAAAATGCCAAAAAAAAAAAAAAACCCAAAACAAAAACAATTTTGTTGTGAATAAACTCTAAGATTCATCTCTTTAGAGATGATTTGTGAGGTCCATAACTTATATTTTTTACAAGAGTTGACTGAAATGAAGCTCATCATCTAAACTTAAGACCCCATATTTCAACTTTTTTTGTGTTTAAAGGTTGTTTTAAAATGTTTTATTTAATTATCTATAGGATTAGTCGTTCAAATAGTCCAGTCATTCCCAACGATTCTGAAGGGGTCCCAGGAATTTTTAGAAAAGAGTTGGAACAGGGGTGCACGGTGGCAGAGCGGCTAGAGCTTCTGCCTCTCAATAAGGAGATCGTGGGTTCGAATCCCAGACCACCCCAACATCACACGATCTCTCTGGGTGAAGTCTGCATGTCCTCCCCGTGTTACCGTGGGTTCTCTCCGGGTTCTCTGGCTTCCTCCCACCGTCCAAAGACATGACTGTGCAGGTTAATTGACAACTCTAAATTGTCCCTAGTGTGTGAATGTGAGAGTGAATGGTTGTCTGTCCTTGTCTCTGTCTCTCTGTGTCAGCTGCGACGAGTTGGCCACTGTCCAGGGTGTACCCCGCCCAAGGCCCAAAGTCACTGGGACAGGCTCCAGTCACCCACCACCCCTAACAGGAATAAGCGGCAGAAAATGAAAATGAATGAGTTGGAACTAGATTTTGTACATTCTAATTAAGGAATTGAATTTTAATAGCTTGTAGAAAGTATTTTATAATCATCAGAATCAGAATTACTTTTATTTATCCCCAAGGGGAAATTCTTTTTGTTACATGTGCAACCGACTAGTAGAGACAGTAAAGTATTATAAACAAATAAGATATATATAAAATAAGAATAACATAATTGTTATGTTAACTTCTTAATTATTTTAAGAATTCTTTATTAACAATTATATTTTTTCTTCAAAGACAGTCGCTTCCTGAGCAGGAGGAGGATTGGGTCAAATATGGGTCGAAAAAGGTTGGGAACCACTGAATCAGTCGATGAATAAAATATAAAAATGAACTGAAAAAGGATGTTATAAATCTGCGACGAGTGATTAAGATGATTCAGTTAATTGATAATGATTATTCAGGTCACAATACAATCAACTGAATATAATAATTGTGATAGTTTCAGAAACAAAAATAAGTTCAGTTCAATCTACACTCTAAAAAAGTAACCCTTACATATTGTTATAAGAATGTAATTAATAAACTTTATCATTCAGAAAGTTTGATTTGATAAAGCTGGGCAGATTTAATAGGAATTGTGATCTATTAGACAATTTGAATCAGAGAAAATTAACGATTTTAGTGTCGTTTTGGAGCCAATTAATCATAAATAATCATTAAATCGTGACTTTTTCTCTCAATAAAATAAAACAACGTGCTGTTTGATCATAATCGAAGTCCGTTTTGACGCCCGCGTGTTTCTTGATAGTGTTTTTTTACGGTTACAGTGCCATGTACCAGAAATAAATAAATAATAAATAAAGTCAACAAACACAAACAACGCAGACATGATTAAAATCCAAACACGTCGTCTCCAATCGCCGCCGCCTCCTCTCGATGTCGCTGCTCCGCTCCAGCCGCGACCTTGTACTTTTATTTATTTGACTCCGCCCGATTGTCAGTTTCCACGGCGACGTACACGGCGCTTTATGGCAGGCCTCGGAGTGTTTTGTCGGAGAACACTTGACCTTTGACCCGCCGTGACACGCGAGGCGGCGGTTTATGATCACAACACGGACATTTACAAGACGTTTGGAGAGACGAACGGAAATGTATTAGAAACGGACTCCAGCGACTTCATTTCGAGGTAGGAACGTTATTTAATTTAAAGTGCCCCTGACAAGTTGGACGACTCATTTGACAAAAACGCAGTGAAGATTTATATATTCAAGTTTTGTTGAAATGCTTTCCAAATTTGATCGCTATTTAGCCATTTTTTCAGTTTTTTTTTACTTCCTGGTTGTAAATGATGACATCGCGCTAGGAAGTTACCATAGCAACCACACTGTAAACTGGGTCAAACTCATCTGATGTCACAGGTTTATATGTCTTACAAATACAAACACGTGTGAACACCTTTATTTTGCTGAATTCATGTATAAAGGGTAAAAAAAAAGTCAATTATTTTGTGTAAATTATGCGTAACCGTTGTCTCCCCAGTGTGATGTCATCAGTGTGTTCACATCCTGTAATTTTCAACATACTTTTCAACTTTTCTCCACAAACAGCTGCTTGATTGATGTAAAACTATAATTTATATTTACAACAGGTATTAATACACGGAATAAAATCAAAATCAGAAAATCATGAAAACCTGTCGTACGCACTTTAAGGAAGATTGACCTGACACCTTTCAATTATTTGTTTAATAATATATTCGTTAATCTCTACCTTTTTAATTGTACAATGCATCTAGGTGTGTAATTTAAAATGTATTTTTAACATTTTCTGAACCCCAGGAAGACTAGCAAAAAACTTAAACAGACTCATTTAGATAAATAACCTGGTACTTGTGTAAACATTCTATCATATTCATTTTTAAAGAGACAGCAAATAAAAAGCTGTTGTTTGTAGACGTCGCAGACACAGTTGTTTACATCAGTGGTTCCCAAACTTTTTTGTCTTAAGGTTCACACTCGTAACTGGAGTTTCAGGCAAATAAATGGGTTTATTAGTCAAATAAAGTCAATTATTGCTCTTATATTTTTTGTTTTAATTATATCTATGGACAATTTAATTATATTTATGGATCATAATATTCAGTTAGCCAACGCTAACTCCCACTGAAAATGCATTAGTGCTAGCTCATGGAATAGTACCAGCTAATGGAATGCAATATTCTGTTTACAAACACTGGAAGGGTTTATAAGGAATTAAGAATCTTTTAGCGCTAAATGTGTAAAAGTTCCATGTAAAAGTTGCTAACGCTGTAGCTTAGACCTTCACAAACGTTATTAGTTTAGCACTTCATATTTTAGTTTTCTCTCAAATGTTAAAGCAGAACTAAGATTTTTACCTCACTGAAATGTATTTTTGGGGTGTTTGAAGTTCCCGCCGTCGCCCCCTGCTGTCTCTTTCCTGACATCGACCCAAAGACAACTCCGCTGAGAAACCCTGGCTCGTTTTTATATTTGGCGACATGAAATGTTTTTGTATGTGATTGAACTTCCTTGTTTCAATAAAAAGGAGAAAAAATAAGCTTTTGCGTCTTTTTACTGGCAGTGTATTTTCACCAGAGACCTGCAGGGGGAGCTCTGTCGCTGAAGTTACAGAGTTCTGCTTTAATACTTTGGGACGTGTTTAAAATCAACTTTCACAACTTAAAGATATTATTATTATATTATTATGTTTTGTCTGTTTATGTAAAGCGTCTTTGAGTGTCCAAAAAGCGCTATATACGTTTGATGTATTATTATTATTATTATTATTATTATTATTATTATTATTATTATTATTATTATTCATTTCCATAAGTAAATGTAGTAAAAAAGTAAAATTGTAAATTAGAGTCAACTTGCACTTTGGGGAATTTTTGATTTACTCTCAGAAGTAAATAAATAAACAAATATGTATGAATAAATAAATATTCTGGTGCTGTTTGCTGTATAAATGCTTGTAAATGCCTTCTCAAATGCATTATTCATCATTTGCAGTTGAATATTTGATGAGACGTTGACGTACAGCGGCTTTGAGGTCGTCGAGGATACGGCGAGGTGAGTTTTCAGGAGGAATTCTCACGTACAGTATCTGAGTGAAGCAATTTGTGCCTTAAAGAGCTCTGTGCATCAGCGTGCATTGAACTGGTGTTAATTGTAGCAAACAGCGCCTTAATTAGCACGTTTTTCCCTTCCGTGTTACGCTAGAAAATTGCTATACGCAGACCTTCTACATTTTACTACAATCACGGCAGTTCCTTCCTTTAAAAACAGATATTTCAGTCAGATTTGGATTAAAAATGCTCAACAGAATTCATTTGAAGGTGAGACGCTGCAGGTGAAAAAATTTTAATTTAAAGATATCAAATTGGAACTTCTCCTATAGCTTACTCACATAAATGTAAGAAAAAATGTATAACAAGTTTTTCATTGTGTAGAACCTGGTTTAAATTTCTTGGTTCATTTTGTAACATATTAGCTACAAAAATAAATCAAAGAAGTGATTTTGGATTTTTTTATTTAGTTTGAGTAAATTAGATCTAACTGTAAATTAACCTAAAAGTTTCAAATAGCTTCTTTTTTTTAAATTTAACCAATTTTTTTTATAAATCCAGTTTAGATTTAGATATCAACAAATCCTTCTGTATGTTAAGTGCATCCCTAACATCCTAATTGTTCACCGCCACAGAGTTTATAAGCTCTTTCCATAACAGTTTCAGCATCCAGAGTAGAGTTCTGCCTTCACGCTAAAGCTAACAACTACTAGCATGCTAACAGGAGGTGAAACGCTCTATTAGATGCAGTATGGTAGTATTGTATGATCTATTGTGGTGAAGGCTTTTGGTTTACATTGAGCAAACACAAAACACACTCCACAAAAGACTGGATCAACACAGAAGGCACTCGACTTCAGGTCAACAATACGCTGTCCACTTTCATTCTAAAGCCATAATTCGCTCATTTTAAAGCAAATTTACTCGTTTGGAGACAGTGTGGGGCAGATTTAAGCAGGGAGAAGGTTTGAAAGAGGTGTGAAGGAGGACACTTTTGTAAAAAACAAAACAACAAACAGAATAGAACAGAATTAATGGACTAAGGCAGTGGTTCCGAACTTTTTTCCCTTGAAACCCCCCTGCGTGAACCAGAGACTAGCTGGGCCCCCACTGTCCAAAGATGTCCAACAATTATTACCAACAAGCATTTATTTCAAACAAATAAACATCAATTGTGATGTTTATGTTCTCACAACCAATTTCCAACCATTTGATTGGGATTTTTACCATTTAATTTGCACAAATGATTGCTTTGATGACCTTACCCTCTGACCAGATAAAGCTCTGAGAAAATTCTGAAATCTCAGGCGCACCCCAGGTTGGGAAGGTATAATCTACCCTTTGTGTACAGAAGCTTAATCAAACCATGTCACTCACTCGTAGAAGGTCATACAGTATGTTAGAAAAAGTGGTATCTTTAGATTGTAATTGACAAACAGACAATGGAGAAAAAATAATAAATCACAGTCGGACTTAAAAACTGACATTTTAAAGACTCTGGACCAAATGGAACATTTACTTAGGACTATGTTTGCTGTACTTTTTTGTTTAGTGCTCTTGTTCGAAAAAAAAAAAAAAAAAAAAAAAAAGACAATGTAGAGTTTAGAGTTAAGTGTTAGATAGTCTCTCACTTGTAAAGCGGTATATGCATTAAAGTATTTTTCTCACTTGTACAGAGGTATATGTGTTAAATAAAGGGTTATGCTCACATGTAAAGGGGTATATATGTTAGATACAGTGTCGTTCTCACTTGTAAATGGGTATATATGTTAGATAAAGTGTTGTTCTCACTTGTAAAGGGGTATATATTTTAGATAAAGTGTCGTTCTCATTTGTACAGAGGTATATAATGTTAGATAAAGTGTTGTTCTCACTTGTACAGAGATATATGTTAGATAAAGTGTTATTCTCACTTGTACAGAGGTATATAATGTTAGATAAAGTGTTATTCTCACTTGTACAGAGGTATATAATGTTAGATAAAGTGTTATTCTCACTTGTACAGAGGTATATAATGTTAGATAAAGTGTTATTCTCACTTGTACAGAGGTATATAATGTTAAAGTGTCGTTCTCACTTGTAAAGCAGTATATATGTTAGATAAAGTGTTATTCTCACTTGTAAAGCAGTATATATGTTAAAGTGTTGTTCTCACTTGTAAAGCAGTATATATGTTAAAGTGTTGTTCTCACTTGTAAAGCAGTATATATGTTAAAGTGTTGTTCTCACTTGTAAAGGGGTATATAATGTTAGATAAAGTGTCGTTCTCACTTGTAAAGCAGTATATATGTTAAAGTGTTGTTCTCACTTGTAAAGAGGTATATAATGTTAGATAAAGTGTTATTCTCACTTGTACAGAGGTATATAATGTTAGATAAAGTGTTATTCTCACTTGTACAGAGGTATATAATGTTAGATAAAGTGTTATTCTCACTTGTACAGAGGTATATAATGTTAGATAAAGTGTTATTCTCACTTGTACAGAGGTATATAATGTTAGATAAAGTGTCGTTCTCACTTGTACAGAGGTATATAATGTTAGATAAAGTGTTATTCTCACTTGTACAGCGGTATATAATGTTAGTGTCGTTCTCACTTGTAAAGCAGTATATATGTTAGATAAAGTGTTATTCTCACTTGTACAGAGATATATGTTAGATAAAGTGTTGTTCTCACTTGTAAAGCAGTATATATGTTAAAGTGTTGTTCTCACTTGTAAAGCAGTATATATGTTAAAGTGTTGTTCTCACTTGTAAAGGGGTATATAATGTTAGATAAAGTGTCGTTCTCACTTGTAAAGCAGTATATATGTTAAAGTGTTGTTCTCACTTGTAAAGGGGTATATAATGTTAGATAAAGTGTTGTTCTCACTTGTAAAGCAGTATATATGTTAAAGTGTTTGTTCTCACTTGTAAAGGGGTATATAATGTTAGATAAAGTGTCGTTCTCACTTGTAAAGCAGTATATATGTTAAAGTGTTGTTCTCACTTGTAAAGGGGTATATAATGTTAGATAAAGTGTTGTTCTCACTTGTAAAGCAGTATATATGTTAAAGTGTTGTTCTCACTTGTAAAGGGGTATATAATGTTAGATAAAGTGTTGTTCTCACTTGTAAAGCAGTATATGTTAAAGTGTTGTTCTCACTTGTAAAGGGGTATATAATGTTAGATAAAGCGTTGTTCTCACTTGTACACAGGTATATATGTAAGATAAAATGTCGTTCTCACTTGTACAGAGTTAGATAAAGTGTTATTCTCACTTGTACAGAGTTATATAATGTTAGATAAAGAGTTGTTCTCACTTGTACAGCGGTATATAATGTTAAAGTGTCGTTCTCACTTGTAAAGCAGTATATATGTTAGATAAAGTGTTATTCTCACTTGTACAGAGATATATGTTAGATAAAGTGTTGTTCTCACTTGTAAAGCAGTATATATGTTAAAGTGTTGTTCTCACTTGTAAAGCAGTATATATGTTAGATAAAGTGTTATTCTCACTTGTACAGAGATATATGTTAGATAAAGTGTTGTTCTCACTTGTAAAGCAGTATATATGTTAAAGTGTTGTTCTCACTTGTAAAGGGGTATATAATGTTAGATAAAGTGTTGTTCTCACTTGTAAAGCAGTATATATGTTAAAGTGTTGTTCTCACTTGTAAAGGGGTATATAATGTTAGATAAAGTGTCGTTCTCACTTGTAAAGCAGTATATATGTTAAAGTGTTGTTCTCACTTGTAAAGGGGTATATAATGTTAGATAAAGTGTCGTTCTCACTTGTAAAGCAGTATATATGTTAAAGTGTTGTTCTCACTTGTAAAGGGGTATATAATGTTAGATAAAGTGTTGTTCTCACTTGTAAAGCAGTATATATGTTAAAGTGTTGTTCTCACTTGTAAAGGGGTATATAATGTTAGATAAAGTGTCGTTCTCACTTGTAAAGCAGTATATATGTTAAAGTGTTGTTCTCACTTGTAAAGGGGTATATAATGTTAGATAAAGTGTCGTTCTCACTTGTAAAGCAGTATATATGTTAAAGTGTTGTTCTCACTTGTAAAGGGGTATATAATGTTAGATAAAGTGTCGTTCTCACTTGTAAAGCAGTATATGTTAAAGTGTTGTTCTCACTTGTAAAGGGGTATATAATGTTAGATAAAGCGTTGTTCTCACTTGTACACAGGTATATATGTAAGATAAAATGTCGTTCTCACTTGTACAGAGTTAGATAAAGTGTTATTCTCACTTGTACAGAGTTATATAATGTTAGATAAAGAGTTGTTCTCACTTGTACAGCGGTATATAATGTTAAAGTGTCGTTCTCACTTGTAAAGCAGTATATATGTTAGATAAAGTGTTATTCTCACTTGTACAGAGATATATGTTAGATAAAGTGTTGTTCTCACTTGTAAAGCAGTATATATGTTAAAGTGTTGTTCTCACTTGTAAAGCAGTATATATGTTAAAGTGTTGTTCTCACTTGTAAAGCAGTATATATGTTAAAGTGTTGTTCTCACTTGTAAAGGGGTATATAATGTTAGATAAAGTGTCGTTCTCACTTGTAAAGCAGTATATATGTTAAAGTGTTGTTCTCACTTGTAAAGGGGTATATAATGTTAGATAAAGTGTTGTTCTCACTTGTAAAGCAGTATATATGTTAAAGTGTTGTTCTCACTTGTAAAGGGGTATATAATGTTAGATAAAGTGTCGTTCTCACTTGTAAAGCAGTATATATGTTAAAGTGTTGTTCTCACTTGTAAAGGGGTATATAATGTTAGATAAAGTGTCGTTCTCACTTGTAAAGCAGTATATGTTAAAGTGTTGTTCTCACTTGTAAAGGGGTATATAATGTTAGATAAAGCGTTGTTCTCACTTGTACACAGGTATATATGTAAGATAAAATGTCGTTCTCACTTGTACAGAGTTAGATAAAGTGTTATTCTCACTTGTACAGAGTTATATAATGTTAGATAAAGTGTCGTTCTCACTTGTAAAGGGGTATATCCGGCTCCTTGCCCTCCGTCCTCAGGGTCAGACAGCACTGTTGCAGCTGAGACTTGGGGTCGTTCCAGTCCTGGTTTAAGATGAACTCCTGTCACAGACACATCAGAGAAGGCCAGAGTCAGAGGAAAATCACACGACTTTTAACACACTTCAGAGACAGAACTCACTCTCACACGACAAATGTTTTCCAGCGCAATTTATGAAGTAAAACCTATTGCCTTTGTGTGATTTTTAACAGTGCATTATAGAACTTGAATGAAATAAAGTAATTGAGTACATTTAAACAACAAAAAATAATTTGAGTACAGCACTTGTCAATTGTCCCCAATTTTTGAAGTGCAAAAATTTTCTCCACAAACAAATTATCCTCTTTTATTCTGTATAAAAACTTCAGCTAACCCTGTAATATTTGTAAAACCTGTTCCACAACAAGTGACAAAAACGCAATTAAAAACGACAAAAACGCATCTAAAGAAGACAAAAAAGTCACTAAGGGCGACAAAAACGCAACTGCAAGCAACTGCAAGTGAAAAATACGTGACTAATAGCAACAAAAATGAACTGAAAGTGAGAAAAAAAAACACAGAAGGAACGCAGAAAAGTGACAAAAACCCAACTAAAAGCGACAAAAATGCAACTAAAAGCATCAAAAATGCTGCTAAGTGAACTGAAAGTGAGCAAAACAAAACAAGCAACAAAAACGCAACTATAAGTGACAAATATGTGACTAATAGCAACCAAAACGCATCTAGAAGAGTCAAAAACATGACTTAAAGTGACAAAAACACAACTAAAAGCAACAAAAATGTGATTAGATGCGGCAAAAACACAATTAAAAGCTACAATAACGTGACTAAGTGATCTGAAAGTGAGAAAAACTCAACAAGGAACAAAAATGCGACAAAAACATAACTATAAGCCACAAAAACCTGACTATAAGCCACAAAAATGCAAGTAAAAGTGTCAAAAAGTGTCAAAAACATAACTAAATGTGACAGAAACACAACTAATGACAAAAAAAGTTCCGAAACACATGTTTTTATAGTCTTTGTAGTCCATATTTCAGCCTTTCCTTCATTCCTTCGACATCTGCAACCATTTCCTGTTACTTTCCTGGTGACGGTGAACCTTAAAATGGCTTTTGCTTTTATTTCATTTCTCCTCTAACCCTTGCACTCGTCCGTATACGTTCGCTCGTCTTTTAGCGGCGAGTTACAAATCAGACCGTACTTAAGACAAAAGCCCGGCCGCTCTCCGTCGATCTCCAAACGCGCTTCCTTCTCCCAGGTGTAAAGTCGCCGCACATTTCTCCAAACCAACGGGGAACGCAGAGAGCTCTTCCATTAACGGTTCAGTCATAAAAGCCGCGGTTCGAACGGCCGACTGTCTGCTCCGATTAATTTCCCGGCGAGTAGAGGAGTGCTTTATGCTCCTGCGGACGACGCGCCGCTCTAATATCCATCTGCGCGTTTCGCCTTTTCCACTTTGCGTTCTCTGGGGGGTCCTCGGCCTCGATGTCTCAAATTTGGGCCGGTTTGAAAAGAGGGAAGCGGAGATGATGGAGAAAAGCTCAAGGTTGAGATTTGGAATTTTACCTCTTTTGAGCGAATCTAAAACGCGGCTCTAATGACGCTGGAGCTGGATTAGTTTTACCTCGGGGCGTCTGTAAAATTGAGATTCTCACAGGACAGTAATTCATTTGTTTTTACGAACTTTATTATGGAAATGGTGGACAGGCAAACCCATTTATTACCACTAATATTAAAAATTAATCATTGGGTTTGTGCGGTTCATTAAACAGTCTATTTAGATAAAAAGCTATTTATATCCATTTCTATTTATTTACCCGTTGTAGTGCTGGATGATGTGGTGATAAAAATCAAATCCCTGTGATAATCTGCTATTGTAAGAGGGACAAAAACGTGACGAATACAGACCAATGCGACTAAAGCGGCAAAAACATGACTACAAGAGACAAAAATGCATGTACAAGCGATAAAAATGTGACTACAAGCGACAAAAATGCAACTACAAGCGACAAAAATGCGACTACAAGCGACAAAAATGTGACTACAAGTGACAAAAATGCGACAAGCGACAAAAATGCGACTACAAGCGACAAAAATGCGACTACAAGCGACAAAAATGTGGCTACAAGCGACAAAAATGTGACTACAAGCGACAAAAATGTGACTACAAGTGACAAAAATGTGACTACAAGCGACAAAAATTCGACTACAAGCGACAAAAATGCGACTACCAGCAACAAAAATGCAACTACTAGCAACAAAAATGTGACTACAAACAAAAATGCCACTACAAGCGACAAAAAATGCAACCACAAGCAACAAAAATGCAACTACAAATGACTTCTAAAGAATTCTACTGTAAGTGACAAAAACATGTCTACAAACGACAAAAACACTACAAGCGACAAAAACATGACAAGCGACAAAAACGTAACAAAAATGCAACTAAAAGCGTAAAAAAACCCAACTAAAAAAACAACAGCGACAAACACACGACTGAAAGCGACAACTAAACTAAAAGTAACAAAAACTAGACTAAATGTGGCAGAATCTTGACAATGACAACGTGCAACAAAAATGTAACTAAAAGCGTAAAAAGGGACTAAAAAAGCAACTAATAGCGACAAAAATGCAACTACAAGCGACAAAAATGCAACTGCAAGGCACAAAACACGACAAGCGACAAAAACACAACTACAAGTGTCACAAACGTAACTAAAATGCAACTAAAAGTGTAAAAAAAACAAACTAAAAAACCAACAGCGACAAACACACGACTGAAAGCGACAACTAAACTAAAAGTAACAAAAACAAGACTAAAATGTGACACAATCGTGACAATGTGCAACAAAAATGCAACTAAAATGGACTAAAAAAAAGCAACTAATAGCGACAAAAACACAACTACAACACAAACGTGACAAAAACGCAAGTAAAAGCGACAAACGCATCTCTAAGAGCCAAAAACCTGACATCATTCAAAGAAATAAAGGTGTTGTCAGGTATTATTTATTGTCAATTCCTAACTATTGTGTAATTTACATGGACCTTGTTTACAGTCTGGTTGCTATGGTAACAGCTGTGGAATGATCTGTTAATTACATGTTCAACCAGGAAGTAACTTTATGAACTTTACAAAAACTGTCAAACTGGAGACAAAAAGGCTAAATGTTTAATAAAAGCTTAAATATAATCATGTTCACTACGTTTTAGCTAAATGTGTCATCAAACCTGTCAAACAGACTTCAAATCTAACTCATTTTTAAACATTTTTGAAGTCATTTTCTGCCCATTTTTGGCTTTCAAACAGGTTACATTCTGATTTATTGACAAAATTTAACCATTAAGCCACTGTTCTGGTCAAATACATCATAAATTCACCATAATCTACTAATAAACGCACGCTTTTTTGCTCATTTTTGATGTGTTTTTCAGTATTTGCAGCGCTGACCTTTCCGACGGCGCAGACGCCTTTCACAGACGGAAGCGCGACACGTTTAATCGGCCCCGGATTATCGGAAAGTGCTCCTGAACCCGCTATTTACCGTCGGAAAAAAGGGACCTCTCGAAACTATCAACCGCCTCCTCCGACATCTGGCCGCGTTTCCGAGGGGCAAAGGCGCCATCACGGCAAGGAATACTTCACGGATCAATGGCGGGAAAAGCGAGATTAGCGAGCGGCCGATTTCGACACGGCCGCGGGTCCCATTTAAGGCGACGGAAATAGCAACAATTTGGGCGGCGTTCAGGTTTGCGTCGATGCTAGCGCCATTACGGCTCGACCATTAGCGAGCGCTATCAGGGGAAGCTAGCTGTATTTAGGAGGGATTTCATTGATCGGGAGAAAGAGAGGCAAAGGCTATTGATGGGAAGAAGAAACATGTAAAGGACCATAAAAGAACCATAAAAAAACAGCAGGAAACATTGTGAAGAATGCAGAGTGAAATGTACGGTTTATCAGAAAACTGGAGGAGGATTCGAATGAAAAACCCATAAAACAAGTTGAACCATAAATATATAGGGCTGCAGGGTTAATCGCAATTGATAGAAATTTGAATGGACGCAATTTCCTTCAATTATTTTGCAAAAAAACGTCTACATTTAGATCTGTACAAACATGTTCTGAAATACAAGGGATTATTTTAGTTTGTCCGTTTAATGCGCTTTCAGTCTTTTTTGACAATTCTCTTGGACGACATGATTCTATTAACAGGACTAAACCCGGACTGACCATGTCTAAACCAGGATTAAGCCAGGACAAAACCCAAACTAAATCCAGACTAAACCCAGGGCTAAGGCAGGACTAAACCAGGACTAAGCCCGGACAAAACCAGGACAAATCCTGGACTAAACCCGGACAAAACCTGGACTAAACCATGTCTAAACCAGGATTAAGTCAGGACTAAACCAGGACTAAACCCGGACAAAACCTGGACTAAACCATGTCTAAACCAGGATCAAGTCAGGACTAAACCTGGACAAAACCTGGACTAAACCCAGACAAAACCTGTACTAAATCAGGATTAAACTGCGGATTAAACCCTGACTAAACCAAGTCCACAGCAGGACTAAATCTGGACTAAACCCGGACTAAACCTTGACTAAACCAGGATTAAATCTGGACTAAACCCGGACTAAACCTTGACTAAACCAGGATTAAATCTGGACTAAACCCGGACTAAACCTTGACTAAACCAGGATTAAATCTGGACTAAACCCGGACTAAACCTTGACTAAACCAGGATTAAATCTGGACTAAACCCGGACTAAACCTTGACTAAACCAGGATTAAATCTGGACTAAACCCGGACTAAACCTTGACAAAACCAGGATTAAATCTGGACTAAACCACTAACAAGAGATAAAACATTTTCTATATTTTTGAAGACGGTTGTGGGCCAGATTATAGTTCTTGGAGGGCTTGATTTGGCCCGCGGACCTTATCTTGAATAGCCCTGGAACAGAGACTACAGAATCCTTAAAATGTGAGGAAATACATTATTTATTCACAAATACTTTATATTTTATTATTAATCATTTGTTGACACTTTCCCTTGTGGATCAGTCAAGTTTGTTAACGGAGATACATTATATTTCTACATAAAATATAAAAAATCTGATGTAGTCGCTCAGGGTTTAGCTCTAATTTCTTTCGGAAAACACTAATAAAATTAAAGACATTGTGAAAAAAACACCCTAAATTGTGGATAAAACAATAAACAGCCACCACTTCTGAAAACTTTGCACACTGGCCCTGCAAAAATCAATCAATAAAAATACACAAACGGGGCGTGTTTCTTACCTTGAGTCGCGGGAAGAAGCAGACGTTCATGAAAGTGTGCACGAACTCCAGGTCCTTGTCGATGTACAGCGCCGCGATGAAGGCTGCGGACGAGAACAGAAACAAAATATGACCAGCGTGTAATCCGTTTGTCCTCGCCGTTTCCCAAAATAAATATGTTCTCGTCTGGTTTGGATTTAGAACAGAACGATTTACAGAGACAAGAGGAAAAGGGAGAAGACAGCTAGACTAATTGATTTGTTCTGCTTTTTTGACCTTTAAAATGTATAAACGTGCGGTTTCTTGATACTTTTCTGTAAATGCAAAGTTGTTATTGAGTGAGCACAAGTTTTATGTGTATTTTAGATTATATATTTGGTTAAATAATTATTTCTATTGTATTTTTAATGTTTTAAAATTCATTATTAGCCAAATTAAGGTTGAAATATAGTGTGTGAATGGATCTAGATGAAGAATTTTTATGAATGAAGTGTATTATTGATGAAAATAATAATAATCATCTATTCTTTTTGACATTTTGATGTATTAATGTCACGGTATCTGTTAAATCAGAGGGGGGCAAACTAAGGCCCGGGGGCCACATGCGGCCCTTTTGGCATTTTGATCCGGCCCGCAAAGCATTCAATAAGTGTATGTATGAGTTAGGTGTGGTGCATTTGTCATTTTATAGTTTCCTGAGCAACTGCTTGTTCATTAAAAATCAGTTTTGAGAACAGCCACCACTAGAATATCACCAAACTTTGATGCATTGGATAAAAGGAGTGATCAACTGCGCTGTTCCCACTAAATAAAGGTAATGATTTTTGCTATTCTGTAGTAATTTTTGTGTATTTTAGGCATTAAGTCTATGTGTAGTAGTATGTGTGTAAAATGGTCCGGCCCCCAGGTAAGTGTAAAAATCCAATGTGGCCCTTGCGTCAAAATAATTGCCCACCCCTGTGTTAAATGATTTGTGTTACGGCATTGTCCTGGGCCAGGCTTGTCTTGCCCCGCCCATGTGTCGTTATGTGCCATATTTTGCATATTCACCTTATTCTGCCCCGCCCACTTTTGCCGTTTTTTGCACTTTTGTTGTTAACGCACTTCCGTTTGACGAGAACTCCGTTAAAGCTAATGATGAACAAGGGAAAAGTCTCGCCGCTAAAATGTTACATGAACTCCCTCGATCTGGGACGTATTTTCGAATCATCTCCGTCATTTATCAGAGAATATTCCACATAGAGAATACTCTGAGCATTTCTGCCTCTAAACACGATAACTTCTGCAGCAAATCCACATCAGAATGTATTTTCAGCGCTAACTTTATTAGATTGTATATTGCACTGTCGCCATCTGCTGGCTGGGTGTAAGTGTAATTTCACAGACTGAATAAGAAACGTTTTTGTTTTAAAACATGAGATAGCAACTTTAAGGCACTCAAGAGCAGGTTTAAAGGCTAATAATATGAAAAATGCACAATATTTTTCCTTTAAGATGAGACATTACAGGCAAAACTAATTTTTTGTTTTTTGGTCAGTTTGCTCTCTCAACACATACGTGGAAACAACAAACTTGTCCAAAATATTTTATTGTATATTGTTTATTTTTGTAACTAATGTGTACAAAATGAACCAAGACATTTAAACCTGGTTCTGCCCATTTTCCAGTTTTATGTGTGTGAAAATATGTGGATTTTTGGCCGATTTTTCACATGAAACACATGAACACATGAAATGATGAAAAACTTCTTATAGATTTTTTTCTTACATTTATGTGAGTAAACTACAGGGGAAGTTTCAAATTAATATCTTTAAATTTAAGATTTTTTCCTATTCACCTGTAGTGTCTCGCTTTTATAGTTTTCCAAACAAACCAAAAATAATTACTTTTTACTCTTAAAATCCATTTTTAACTCAGTACTTTAACACGTTTAGTAGATTTTAACGTGATACTTTTAGTTGAGTATATTTTCTCCTGCTGTATCTGTACTTTTACTCCATCCACCACTGGAAAAATCCCCAAAAAACACACTTTAACTCCTCATTCAACGCCACAAACACGCGCTTTATCAACGCCGCCGTCGCCCGAAGTCACCGGCGAACTCAAAGTCTCGCAGAGGTCGGCGCCCCGAGACAAACGCGTCCCCAAAACCGACAGAACGCGAGCCGTCACCCGGGCGCGGCGCTAGCTCGGAGCCCCGGACGCAGACGGACGAGTAATGGAGCAATATTTCCTGGGATTTTCGCCGCGGGGCTCCGTAGCCGTTTAACGCGGACTCATTTTAAGGAGTGACCTCGGCGGCGTCCGGCCCTGCTCCTCGCGCCGAATCTGAAAGGCAAATGACATGAGAGCCGCGCCGTCTGTTTGCGGACGCCGCTCATGCATTAGGGATGGACAATTTAATACAGAAACAGGTCAGCGATCGGTTTTCTCATTTTCGCCAAAGTTGAACGGAAATATTCATCAGCCGCGCCGTGTTTTGGACGTGATTTTCCAGTACATTAACGGGACTCCGGCTCCGGTTATTGGAGGAAATCGGAGCCGTGTTTTGCGTGCGTTTGTGGAAATGCGCAGAATGTGTAAGATTGGAGATTGCAGTGTGTGGTAGGGCTGTTGTTCATGGAAATGTTGGTTTTATTGTGATGTTTTTAGATACTTTGAAGCTCAAACGTGCGCGTCGTGAAAAAAGAAAGTGTTACATTGACAGAACCAAGTTTAAATCAAAAGATGACAGTTATATTGAAGTGTGTCTGGGTTAAAACCATAGAACTCTTTTGATTTAAACTTGGTTCTGTCAATGTAACGCTTTCTGTTTTCACGACGCGCACATTTTAGTTTCAAAGTACAAAATATCATAATTAAAACTGGAAGATGAACTCAAAATGGCGCCCTGTTTATCTGGCTCATGAAGCCGAAAAAATTCTTTACTTCCGCGTTACTTCCTGATACAGAGGCGGCCATCTTTGCTTTAGATGCATCGCAAGACGACAATCCCCCATGATGCTTTGAGGGAGCGATAAAGCAGCTGCAAGTTTTTGTGTTAACGTTAGCTTGTGTGATTGTAATTGTGTTCTTCATGTTTGATCAAATGTGAAGCGTCTGAAATGAAATAAAATACAACTCACAGGTGTCTCTGTCTGACCATGTCACATTCTTCTGTTTGTATCGTCCAACGCTCGTTCACGTGACTCGCACATGTTTACTGTGACGTCACTTCATATAAAAACGGTAATTTCAGCGATTTTAGGAACGCGTAAAAAGAACATTTCCTTCTATTTTATTTAAATACCAATAATAATTAAGTACTGTCTGTAATTATAATGTGCAATGATAGAAAAAGGCTGGGCCCAAGAGGCTGCAGTACCTCACACGACCACTAATCAATCTGGGACATAGACAGAGGGGGCGTGGCTTATCCAGGTCATTTAACACATCCATGGTGAAACGGGTGTCCACTGCGATGAAAGATGGGAACATTTTTATATCGATTTTGAAGGCCAAAAATGACTTATATAATATGTGACCAGCTCTAAAGGCAAACATGTGACCAACAGTACCCGCAAACATGTGACCAACAGTACCCGCAAATATGTGACCAACAGTAAACAAACGCATGAACGCCAGTAAATGCAAACATGTGACCAATAGTAAAAGTAAACATGTTACCAACAGTAGACGCAAACAAGGGCCCAACAGTAAACACAAACATGTGACCAAAAGTAAACAAACACATGAACGAAGGTAAACACAAACATGTGACCAAAAGTAAACAAACACATGAACGAAGGTTAACGCAAACATGTGACCAAAAGTAAACAAACACATGAACGAAGGTAAACGCAAACATGTGAACCGCAGTAAACGCAAACATGTGACCAGCTCTAAAGGCAAACATGTGACCAACGGTAAACACAAACATGTGAACAACTCTAAAGGCAAAAATGTGACCAGCTCTAAACATGTGAGACCCTAACTCTGCTTTTCCCTTTTCATTTCATCCCTTTAAATTCACAAACATAAAACAACAGCGTTAGCATGTAGCGCTAGCCCCAGCTAACACGTACGACAGCGAAGAGTCTGAGCCTGGAGCCTGAAAATCGCAGAAATTTTGGTTGTAGCTATGACTGATCGCTTGGACCATCAAACAGTGAGTGTTAACTGTCCTACGATTTAAATTCCTGTCCAAAAGTCGTATAAAATGTGAAAAAACATGCACAACAGAACCAGAATTTGCATCTTGAGCATGTTTTACGAATCAGAGTACCAAGAAAAATACCCAACCCAACTAATTCCAGTACATCTCTTGTTTAGCGCCCCCTTTTGGCCTTATGCGACACTATATTTAAACGTCTGTGACCACTTATTTGTGATTCTTCAGGCAGTGTTTTGAGTCCATCGTCGTAATCTCAAACTCCCCTGGCAGGTCTCGTTAAAGGCACGGGGAGCGGCACAAAGCAGGTTATTTGTGCAGATAGCGGCGGCTTAAGTGCTGGAGGTTTTTTTGAAAGAACGACGGCATAAAACGTCTTTGGCGCTCGTCATAAACACATCGCCAGTGACTGTGACAGAGAGACAAGAACACAAAAGAGGCGCGGGAATCAATGGGACGCCTCAGACTGACGTGTTTAGTGCTGCGTTCTGGAGTTATAGCATTAAAGTGTGTATGACAGGTAATTTATGTTGCTTTAAGACATGTTTTGGGCAGTTTTAGATGCATTTTTGTTGCTTTTTGTCACTTCTTGTAAGGATTTTCCTAATTTTAGATGCGTTTTTGTTGATTTAAGGTGCATTTTTGTTGTTTATACTTCTGTGTTTGTCACCTTTAGATATGTTTTTGGCACTTTTAGACGCATTTTTGTTGCTTTTTATCATTTCATGTCAGTTTTTCATAATTTGAGATGCGTTGTTGTTGATTTAAGGTGAATTTTTGTTGTTTGAGACATGTTTCTGGCACTTTTAGACATGCTTTAGTTGCTTTCTGTCGCTTTAAGACATTTTTGTCGCTTTTTGTCAGCTTTTTCAGACTTTTAGATACGTTTTTGTTGCTTTTTGTCACTTCATGTCAGGTTTTTCCTAATTTTAGATGCATTTTTGTTGATTTTAGGTGCATTTTTGTTGTTTATACTTCAGTATTTGTCACTTTTAGTTAGATTTTTGGCACTTTCAGATGCGTTTTTATTGCTTTTTGAAATGTTTTTGGAAGTTTTGTTGCTTATTGTTGCTTTTAGATATGTTTTTGACACTTTAAGACGTTTTTGTAGCATGTCGCTTTTTGTCAGCTTTTTCAAACTTTTGTATGCGTTTTTGTTGCTTTTAAGGCGCGCAGGAATCAATGGGACGCTTCAGATTGACGTGTTTAGTGCTGCGTTCTGGAGTTACATCTGACAGGTATTTTATGTCGCTGTAAGACATGTTTCTGGCACTTTTAGACGCATTTTTGTTGTTTTTTTGTCACTTCATGTCAGGTTTTTCCGAATTTTAGATGCGTTTTTGTTGATTTTAGGTGCATTTTTGTTCTTTATACTTCTGTATTTGTTACTTTCAGATATGTTTTTGGCACTTTCAGATGCATTTGTGTTGCTTAAAGGAGCGCAGGAATCAATAGGACAAATCTAATCGCACTGGTCAGAAAAATCACAATGAGATATTTGTCCTAAATGTTGCAGCTCTATTAAAGGCAACAGAAAAATACAAAGTGAAGTCAAATAATGAAACTGAAATAATGATGTGGGCCTAAGAAAATCGTGATCATTTTCTGCGATATCGTCCTTTTTATCATTTCATGCCAGTTTTTCATAATTTGAGATGCGTTTTTGTTGATTTTAGGTGCATTTTTGTTGTTTGAGACGTGTTTTTGGCACTTTTAGACATATTTTTATAGCTTTCTGTCACTTTAAGACATGTTTTAGACTTTTTTTGTAGCTTGTCACTTTTCGTCAGCCTAATCGTACACGTTTACAGGTTTTAGTGGCACGTACACTCGAGCAGGTCGGCGAGCGTCTTGGTCCTCAGAGCCACGGGCCGTTTGGTTTTGTCGTTGGTGATGGCGAAGTCCTGCATCCCGAGCTCCTCCGCCACTTTGGCCTGAGTGCGGTTATTCACCAGAGAACTGCGCAGGAGCTGCAACACAAAAGGACAAAAACACAGAGATTTGATTAAAAAAAGAAGAATCTGTTAAGAGTTAAAGGAAGGGATGCACGTTTTCAGTTTTTTTCTTTAACTTTGTCGGGTTTTTGGCACTTCTGTTTGCTTTTTTGTTGCTTTTTGACACTTAAAGACATGTTTTTGGCACTTTTTGATGTGAATTTGTTGCTTTCTGACTTGTTTTTGGCACTTTTAGTCATCTTTTTGTTGCTTTTTGTCACTTAGACATGTTTTTGGCATTTTCAGATCTGCTTTGTTGATTTCTAGCGCTTATGGCTATGTTTTTTGCACATTTAGATGCATTTTTGTTTATTTCTGTCACTTGTAAACATGTTTTTGGCACTTTCAGATGCATTTTTGTTGCTTTCTGACATGTTTTTGGCACTTTTAGACAGGTTTTTATAGTTTATCACTTTTTCATACTTTTTGTTGCTCATAGGTATGTATTTGTCATTTTAAGACATGTTAAGATGTCAAGATATGTTTTTTCCCCCCTTCTTATTTCAGAACATGTTTTAACAAATCTAGAGGGTTAGAGATTTTGCGCAGAATAAAACTGGGTATTTTGTTGTTTGTGGAGAAAATTTGTGCACTTGTGAAGCCATTTGCGATTTTCTAATTGCATCCATTCAAATTGTAATTTCATTCATTCATTCATTCATTCATTTTCTACCGCTTATTCCCGTTAGGGGTCGCGGGTGACTGGAGCCTATCCCAGTGACTTTGGGCCTTAGGCGGGGTACACCCTGGACAGTGGCCAACTCGTCGCAGGGCTGACACAGAGGACAAGGACATTGACAGACAACCATTCACTCTCACATTCATTCACTATGGACAATTTAGAGTTGTCAATTAACCTACACAGTCATGTCTTTGGACGGTGGGAGGAGCCGGAGAACCCGGAGAGAACCCACGGTAACACGGGGAGGACATGCAGACTCCACCCAGAGAGAGCGTGTGATGTTAGGGTGGTTTGGAATTCGAAACCACGATGTTGGGGTGGTGCGGGATTCGAACCCACGATCTCCTTATTGAGAGGCAGAAGCTCTAGCCGCTCTGCCACCGTGCACCCCTTTTGTAATTGTAATTTCGATTTGGTTTATTGTGCAGCCCTAAAACGCTGTAAATGTTAATAAAAACTGCAAAATCGTGAATCATCACTTTCTGCACATTGTTGTATTATCTTTAAACTCTAGTATTTCGAAAGTGTTTGTATTTTAATATTTTAACAGTTATTTATGATTGATTGCACGGACATAAGAGAGACTTGAGGACATATTTTTTATCGAGTTTTGACAGCGATGATATCCTCGAATCCAAAACAGCAGCGAAAAACAAATCAAAACTGACCAAAATTCAACTGAGAGAGAAAGAAGAGGAGAGGACAAACAAACAGAGCGTGTCACACGTCAAGGTCCAGAGTCCAGTGTCAGAAAGAAGAAGGTACAAGTGCACACAGGGGAGGGGGGGAGAAAAAGAGGTAAGAGAGAGAAGAGAGGGACGAGAGAGAAGCGAGGAAGACGAGGAGAGAGAGAGGAGAGTGAGTGGAGAGGGAGGAAGAGAGAAAGAGAAGAGAGAAATAGGAGAGGGGCAAGGAAGAGAGAAAGAGAAAAGAGCGAGAGGGCGGGGAGAGAGTGAGTGAGGAGGAGGGCGGGGCGACAGGAGAGGAAGCAAAGAGAGGAGAGAGAAAGTGGAGAAGAGGAAGAGAGAGAGAGAAATAGGAGAGAGGGGCAAGGGGAGAGAGAAAGGAAAGAAAAAGAGGAGAGTATGAGAAAGAGGAGGGAGAGGAGAGAGAGAAGAGAGAAAGCAAAGAGGAGAGAGAAAGTAGAGCGAGAGAGGGAGCGAGGGGAGAGAGAGAAAGAAAGAAAAAGAGAAGAGAGTCAAGAGAGAGATAGTGGGGCAAGGAAAGAGAAAGGAAAGAAGGAGAGGAGAGAGAGTGAGTGAGAGGAGGGAGAGAAGAGAGAAAGCGAAGAGAGGAGAGACAAAGTGGAGCGAGGGGGAGAGAGAGAAAGAAAGAAAAAGAGAAAAGAGTGAAGAGAGAGATAGAGGGGCAAGGAAAGAGAAAGGAAAGAGGGAGAGAGACAGTGAGAGAGAGGAGGAAGGGGAGAGAGAGAAGAGAAAGGAGGGGAGAGAGAAAGTGAGTGAGAGGAGGGAAGAAAGATAGAGTGAGAAGAGAAAGGAGAGACGGGACAGAAGAGAGAGCGAAGAGAGGAGAGAGAAAGTGGAGAGAGAAGGGAGAAAGAGAGTTGCACTTTGCAGCATTTTACACTTTAAATGTAAATAAAGAGGGGAGAGAGAGAGAGAGAGAAGTGAACAAGAAACTGAGCATTTTGTGAGGCTCAAAAAGGAGCAGAGTATAAGACCTCGTAACTTCTGATGTGCTTTTGATGAAGGAACAGTGTAATAAGACGGATCAAAGCTCAATAAAGTCAATTTATCAATGTTTGTGACCGTGTATGTACTGTTTTTTAATGGTTTTGTTTGTTCTTTCTGGACATTTACGGGAAACACACAAACAAACACAAACACGAAAAAATGAATAAATAAATAAGACGGCATGAGGAATAATTTATCAGATACAGAAAGAGAAACGCAGTCGGAGATGTTTCGAGGAGATGGCCCGTGTTAAATTTTACATCGTGCTCGGGATGTTTGGAGCGGCGCATTTACAGAGACGACGGAAAAACAAGAGAAAACGGTTAAATTTAGCCCCGGAAACACAGAAACGGGCAAATGGAATAAAATATGAGCGGATTTGTCGTGCTGAGATGTGTCCTCCGCGAACAACAGTCAATGGGAGAAATACATTTGGAAAAAGGCTGGGGACTTTGACGGAGGAGAAGAAGAAGAAGTGCATTTGTGAAGCTAAAGAAAGAGACGACAAATGTGGAAGTGTTAGAGGAGTTCAGGAGTTTGTGCTCAGTTCAAGACGAGTTCAAACGTCAAATCTACAACTCAACGGTGAAACTAAACCAGGACTTAACCAGGACTAAAGAATCCAGTCCAATGTGTTAGATATTTAGAAAAGAGATGAAAACGAATTGGAAGGAAGGAAAGAAGAGAGGAAGGAAGGAAGGAAGGAAGGAATGAAGGAAGGAAGGAAGAGAGGAAGGAAGGAAGGAAGGAAGAAAGAAAGAGTAAGAAAGAGAGAAAAAAGAAAGAGAAAGAAAGAGAAAGAAAGAGAGAGAGAAAGAAAGAAAGAGAGAAAGAAAGAGAGAAAGAGACAGAAAGAAAAAGAGAAAGAAAGAAAGAGAAAGAAAGAGAGAAAGAAAGAAAGAAAGAGAGAGAAAGAGAAAGAAAGACTAAACCAGGCCTCCAGAATCCAAAATGTGTTTGTGAGTTTGTGCTCAGTTCATGACGAGTTGAAACGTCAAATCTACAACTCAACAGTGAAACTAAACCAGAACCACTAAACCAGGACTAAAGAATCCAGTCCAATGTGTTAAGAGAAATTTAGAAAACAGATGAAAACAGATTGTTTTGTTTGGAAAAATGGAAATTAATCTTCCGCCAAAGAGTGTTCTGTGTATCTTTTTATGCTTTGTTTGTTTTTGTTGTCCGATTGTT
Organism: Rhinogobius similis; assembly: GCA_019453435.1. Lineage (NCBI taxonomy): Eukaryota > Metazoa > Chordata > Actinopteri > Gobiiformes > Gobiidae > Rhinogobius > Rhinogobius similis. The sequence goes on from CM033639.1 coordinate 19,327,467, forward strand.
AGAATACAATGTTGATGTAAAGAAGTGAAAAGCAAATGAGCGGTTTAAAAAAATGTTCTTGTGTGTGCAGTGATACTTACCTGAACAGAGAGAGAAATAAAAGACAAAGAAAAAATAAACAAAGGAAAGAAAGGTCTAAACCAGGACTAAACCAGGACTCCAGAATCCAAATAAGTGGTTGGTTAAATTGAACCAAAGACTGCCATTTTTGAAGAGCAATAATTTCTTCCACAAACAACAAAATGTCTTGCTTTGATTTGAATAAAAAGGAAAACACTGTAGTTTGTATTTGAACAAACATGTTCTGAAACAAGCGACAAAAGTGCGATCAAAAGTGATAAAAATGTGTTGAAAAGCGTCAAAAACGTGACTTAACGCACCAAAACGCGACTACAAGCGACAAAAAACGCGACTAAAAGTGATAAAATTGTGTTTAAAATGTGAATTTGAACATAATCCTATTAATAAAATGTAAATCTTAACGAAACTGGTCAGAAAAATCACAATTAGATATTTTTCTTAAATTGTGCAGCTCTATTAAAGACAACAGAAAAATACAAAGTGAACATGAATCGTGATAAAATCAAAATCCTGATCAGGCCCCAAGAAATAATACTTTTTTTTCCATATCTCCCAGCTCTTTCTCTAATTATAGTTTTACAGAATACAATTTTACAATCCACTTTCCCACCATTAAGTGCTCACAAATGTTTTCTACTTCTGCAAACTTTATGGTATAAATAATTGACCGTTAAGCCACAATTCCTTCGAGCAATTTTAAAGGAACTGCACAAACCAGGAGTGCGTTTATTTCCCTGTGATTTCCAGCGCGTCGGGCCGTTTCGCCTCCAGTGTTTCTGCAGAAGTGCTGAAGTCGGTGCTAAAGCGGCAGAGAATCTCACGTATCGGCGTCTACCGCTGACAGGAAATGTGCCGTTCAAAGCAGTTCATTGCCTTTGTAGCCGAGTCTTTATTCTCGTTGAAAAGAGGAGGTAAAACGAGCGACGACGACTGTGAAGTGTTATTGAAAAGTACTGAGCGATCGCCGTCTCGTGACAACTGCAGGCAGAACGGTAAACAGTCGACAGTGTGAGGTGCTTTACGCACGGTCTGTGTCTGAACGAGCGAAAAGAGAGGGAACTAGAGGCTGAACATGTGCCAGAGGGATTTAGAAAAAAGACGCAGCAGCGGAGGAATGGAAAAGAAACAAGTAGATTGTAAAAAAAGAATAAAAAAATCAAAGAAGACATAACAGTTTATCTACGAAAAACAGATGAGTGCCATTTAAGGTGAGACGCTGCAGGTGAATGGGAAAAAATCTTAAATTTAAAGATATCAATTGTAAACTTCTGCTGTAGTTTAGTCACATAAATGTAAGAATAAATTATATTATGTTTTTCATCATGTCATGTTTTCATGTAGAAATAAGGCATTTTATGTGTGTCAAGTTTAAACCAGGGGTGTCAAACACGCGGCCCACGGGCTAAATCCGGTTCTCAAGACGATTTCTGGTGGCCCCTAGGTTGATTTTTATTCTGTATTATAAACGGCCTGCGAATAAAACGCACAGGACCCGTCAAAACTACAACTACCATAATGCACTGCAGCATTAGGGCCTACACAGCCCCTCCCCCGCTGCTCCAGGAGCCCGGTGCCGACAGATAAACACAGCATGGACACTCTGCACTTCTCCACGGGCTTTACAATTTTCCTCAACAAATAAATGGACAGAGAACACGTGGGATGTGAGCAGGAGCTTCAGGAAAAGCTGGGAGAGAATGTCAAAGTGGGAGGAGCCTAACTGTTTGTTTGGTGCTAATTAAAGTTAGGCTTCACCGCATTATGTTATGAAGTGAACATTGCAAATACACAGTGTCTGATAAAACTAAAGCCACCAGCAGAGTTTACAGAGAGTCACAGAAGAGTGTGAGAAGTATCTGAGCAGGTGAATCACACACGGGGAGGGCATCTGACACTCCCACTTTCTCCTGTCTCTTTCAGCTTTCTCTCCTCAATTAAGCGCTGCATCAGTACTTCACTCACAAACAAACAAACCGCACTCGTCCTAAAGCTGCAGATGCTTGGACTCATGACTCCTGCAGCTGAAGGTTTAATAATTCACTGACACAAGAGCCAGAGTCAAACCTCTGTCTCAGACAAAGAGAGAGGAGCTGCTTAAAACCCCAGGCTTGTGCAGATCACTGCATCAGTAATCATTGGGCCTAATAATACATCACTTAATTAATATCAACATGATTTATTAGGCAGAGCGGCTAGAGCTTCTGCCTCTCAAGAAGGAGATCGTGGGTTCGAATCCCGGACCACCCCAACATCACACGATCTCTCTGGGTGGAGTCTGCATGTCCTCCCCGTGTTACCGTGGGTTCTCTCCGGGTTCTCTGGCTCCTCCCACCGTCCAAACACATGACTGTGTTCAGGTTAATTGGAAACTCTAAATTGCCCGTAGTGAATGAATGTGAGTGTGAATGGTTGTCTGTGTCTCTGTGTTTGCTACGACGAGTGGCCCAAAGTCACTGGGACAGGCTCCAGTCACCCGCGACCCTGGGAATGGGAATAAGCGCTAGAAAATGAATGAATGAATGGATGAATGATTTATAACTAAAACACAGTTTGAAGCTACTCTGTGGATTGTAAGGTATTATGATTTCTAAATTCTAAAATATACCAAATATACCTTATAAATGTAAAACGGCAACTATAATCTCCCATATATAGATTCTGTGGGTGAGGAAGATGTATTTGAGTGTTTTTCTTCTGTCTCTGTTGCGTCCCCCGACCAGCTCTGATTTTCTAAATCTGGCCCCTTCTAAAATGAGTTTGACACCCGTGGTTTAAACCATCATTCAACAAAATAAAGGTGTTATCAGGTATTACTTGTCAAATCACAACTATTGTGTAGTTTATATGGATGCTGGCCTTTGTTTACAGTCTGGTTGCTATGGTAACAGCTAACTATGTCATATTTGTGCTCATGTTCAACCAGGAAGTAACATTATAAACATTACAAAAACTGTCAAACAGGGGACAAAAAGGCTAAATGTTTGGTAAAATCTTAAATATGATCATGTGGTGTTTAATCTGTCATGAACACAGATTAAAGCTTTAAATTTAAATAAATGCACTCACTGTTAAATGCCCTTCGTGGTGATCAGGAAAGTGAATGAACAGATACTCGGTGGCCACGAGCTGCATGATCGAGTCGCCCAGAAACTCCATCCTCTGGTTATGACCTCTGCAACACAAGAACAAAGAAATATTACAAACAAAGCTTCATTTAGTTCTTACAAACGGATTAAACTCTACTGTTACAACACAAATACTTCCGATAAAAGCTACCAATTAAAGCGGCTTTCAGAAGTGGATAAACACACGTTAGCTGCGCCGTGCTGTCATTAGCGCAAAAAAAACAGGTTTGATAATTGGGCTTTTTGTCCTGGTACAAAAACGTACCACGAATGGTTAATGAAAATGAACGCACAATGTTTAAACATGATTTTAAAAACATAATTTCTTGTGGAATAGAAGGTTTTCCAAAGAAATCTCGTGAAAAACACTGCGAACCTGCTTTTTCTAAGTAGATAAATGGCACTTAATGGTAACAAAAAGCAAACAGTTAATACATTTATAGCATCAAACATGTACTACTTTTGAAAATATTGTTGTCAATTTTTCCCAGTTAGAACTTTTTTTGTTTTCGTTTCATTTCTTTGTGGGGCTGCAACAATTAATTTACCACTAAATAATTGACAATAATTAATGATCATAATCGTTAACTGGACTATATTGACTTTAAAACGCATGATAAAAGACCTTTTATGAAAAAGACAGCAACATTTTTAAATCAAAATGTCAAAAAACAATAAACCATTTCTGATTTGCATTAATGATCCACTTTATTCATAAATACTGTACATCTAGAAGCATTCAGTGACCTTTAATCGACTTTATTTGGTTGAAAATCTATTTAAAAAGTCTAGATGTGCAATAGTTATATAACTGTTTGATCGAAAAAATTATTGCTGACTAGTTGACTACAAATAATCGTTAGTGACAGCTCTATTTCTTTGCTTTTTAAATGTAAAACAAACAAAATACAGAGCAGGAAATGACCACAAAAATATGTAGCTGGGAGTGGGTAAATTAAAAAAGAAAAAAAATCCCGATAATATTCAGATATTAGGTAAATCCAACAGAAATTCATTTAAGTTTGATTATCAGACAAATGGAAATGTCTGTAAAATTAATCAAAATAATGCAGAAATATCACTTTAAAGTTTACAACATAACAGGTTTTCATATTTTACACACAAAAAATAAATAAACCTTAACTAAAACTTTGTTTACCTTCAAAACAACATTGTGGTATTTTCAAAATGTTTCCATATTTATAGAAGATAAAACTGGGCATGTGTCAAATTTACAGTGTTTGGTTAAAAAAAAAAAAAAAAACATTTTCAAATTAAATACAAAGATTGTTTTTTCTTTTTCAAAAATGTCCATTGTTATTTGAGCCGATTCCTTGATAATTTGCTTATTCTCCGTCATTCCCTTCTTTGTAACGGCTTTTTCTTTCCGCCAAAAGTACATTCCCAGGGTATCCATCTACTGTTTCCATCGTAAACGTTTTATGTTCCAGATATTCCGTTTTAAAGTCAATGGGGACGTTATTGTTTAGTGATTACGAACAGTCAGACAATCAAAAACACACGATGATAATTCAGTTTTGTTTTTGATGAAAGCGTAACATCAGGATTTAGTTTTAATTTCAAATGTTTGATGTTAAAAACCTCAAAATCACAGCGATTTTCACACTTCTTTCTCTTCTGCACCGACTGAACTGAGATGTTTGATGCCAAAGACAAAGGGTCGGCGTTTATGGGAGGTTTTTATGGTCCATGGAGGGATGGGCCTGGACCAGTATAAAAGCATATGGCAGCTGTAACTGTGGGATATTATCACACTGAAACTGTCAAAACCACACACTGAGGTCAAAGCAGGGGACGAGAGCGAGAAACACCCCGTCTACAGCTCAATTATGGACACTTTCACTTTTAAATGGGCTTCTGTGCAGGGTTTAACTCAAATGGGCTGAATCTGGACTAGAACAGGGCCGGAACAGGACTAGAACGGGGCTAGAACGGGACTAGAACGGGATTAGAACAGGGTCGGAACAGGACAAGAACAGGACTAGAACAGGACTAGAACAGGGCTAGAACAGGACTGGAACAGGACTAGAACAGGACTAGAACAGGACTAGAACAGGACTAGAACAGGGCTAGAACGGGGCTAGAACAGGACTAGAACGGGACTAGAACGGGGCTAGAACGGGGCTAGAACGGGGCTAGAACGGGGCTAGAACAGGGCTAGAACAGGACTGGAACAGGACTGGAACGGGACTAGAACGGGGCTAGAACGGGGCTAGAACGGGGCTAGAACAGGGCTAGAACAGGGCTAGAACAGGACTGGAACGGGGCTAGAACAGGGCTAGAACAGAACAGGACTAGAACAGGGTCGGAACAGGACCAGAACAGGACTAGAACAGGGCCAGCACAGGGCCAGAACAGGATCAGAACAGGACTAGAACAGGGCCAGAAAAGGACTAGAACAGGGCTAGAACAGGACCAGAACAGGACCAGAACAGGATCAGAACTGGACTAGAACTGGACTAGAACAGGACCAGAACAGGACTAGAACAGGACCAGAACAGGACCAGAACAGGACTAGAAAGGGACTGGAACGGGGCCGGAACGGGGCCAAAACAGATCACAGTTTAGTCCTGGTTTGATCTCGGTTTAGTCCTGGTTTGATCTCCGTTTAGTCCTGATCTAGTCTTGGTTTGACTTTAAGAACATGAAGAACTTTGAAAAGGAACCTAAACACAACTTCTCGCATGCTTTTATTACCTTTTATCCAGCGTGGGACGGCACAATTTGTTATTAAACTAAATTAGTGCCGGAAAAACAAAAAGAAGTCATTTATTTTGGCCTTTGATCCACGAATAAAAGCTGGACGTTAATGTGTCATAAGCAGCGGAGGAAAAAATAAAAATGTGCGCGTCCACTTCCCAAAGATAAAAGAGCCCTTGATCCTGGACTTCACAAGTTTGGATCAGTCAGAAAACAGAGCGAGGCTGCGGAAAAAGGCTGTGAAATGTAACGCGTTTGGACAGGACCGGGACTGGGGAAAGAATCAGGAGAGTGTTCAGTTTATTGACGCACGAAATGGTTCAAAACATGTCGGGAATTGAAGTTTAACGAAGACTTGACGTCAACGAGAACGGAGCAGAACTGAGGCAAAACACCGTACATGAAATGATCGATGAAGGCAGATCAGATGAGCAGGGACGTGAATCTGTCAGTCCACGGTGGTTCGATTACGATTTTTGGGGTCCCAATTTGATTCATAAACGATTCTCAATTAAATTCCAAATATTTTAGTTTTGTTTTAATCTGTCTTGATATTTATTAGTCTTTGTGGCATATACTGTAAAATGCGGACCTGAGTATAAGCCACACCAGCCATATTTACAAAGGAAAAACAACGTTGTACATGTATTCATCTTATTCCTGAAGTTGCCGTACGCGCCGCCATCTTGTTTCCGTTGTAGTTCACACGGAGCAGACGAGCTCAACAGAAAATAAGTTCTACATGGACTAAAAAGACGTTTTCAGGCCTCAGGAAATCGTTGCGTTGTTGACTTGTTGTTGCTCGTGTTCATTAAACATTTTACACAAATCAATCTACTTTATGTAACGTTTTAGCGGTGAGACTTTTCCCTCGTTCATCATTAGCTTTAACGGAGTTCTCGTCAAACGGAAGTGCATTTACAACAAAAGTGTAAAAAATTCTGTAGAGTGTAGAGCCCACAAACAAAATGACTGACGGTTAAAATGACTATTTCCACGAGTAAATGCTCACTTTTCTTTGGCATACCTTAAGTGTATGGAATTAAATCAACTAGATTTGACTACAAAGACTATAAAACAGATACAAAAATACCTTTTTACAACAAAGACAATGGTATTATTAAATCAAAATGTCAAAACAGTTTCTAATTGCCATAAATAATGCACTTTATTCATAAATAATCTATCAAGAAGCCTTAAGTGGAGATATTTTAACCTTCATTTGGTTGATGATGTATTTAAAAAGTCTCTATTGTGTTTATTAAGAGTTAGGGTTGACAATCTGTTATTTTTGTGAAATGGTGTATCGTGATTGACTGTTTGTGTCTTTAATGCAGCTGTCTGTTCAAACACACTTTTTCTCCTGTTGTTTAGCCTCTGAAGCCTCTGAGCAGATGACTTTATTTACCTCTTAAAGGCCAGGGCTGCACAATTAAACCAAATCCACACAAAGTCGCAATTTTTAATGGATGTAATTAACAAATCGCAAAGACTGCAATGTTTGACGTGCAATCATTTCTTCCACAAACAACAAAATGTCTTACTTTGATTTGAATAAAAACTGCTAACGCTGTAGTTTGGATTTGTACAAATATGTTCTGAAACAAGCGACAAAAGCAATAAAAACTTGTTCGAAAGAGACAAAAAAGCGCCTACAAACAACAAACGCGATTCAATGCAACAAAATGCGATTCAAGGCGACAACACACGACAAAAAACGCGACTAAAATTGACTACATTTTGTTTCATGTGAAATTGAACATAATCCTATTAGACTTTTATATTAAAACATAAATCTCAAATCTAATCTTAATTGCACTGGTCAGAAAAATCCCAATTAGATATTTTTCCTAAATGGTGCAGCTCTATTAAAGACAACAGAAAAATACAAAGTGAACATGAATCGTGATAAAATTGAAATCATGATCTGCCAAGAAAATCGTGATTACATTTTTTTTTGCCATATCACCCAGCTCAACTATTGTCCAAAGCAAGCAGCATTTTTAAAAAATAATCCTGTAACGATTTAGATTAAGGTTCCTTAGTAAACTATTCATAATGCATTAATAAGCACTTATGTGTTTATAAGGCATTTAAAAGCATTTATTAGTGTGATAATTGAAAATAATTTAATGTGCAGCTTATTGATGCTCTGTACATGTGGTTTATTCACTCAAACATGTTTTGGCTAATGGATTATAAACATGTATAAGGTGTTATAAGTGCATAAACAAACTATTAGTGCTTATTAACATCTTATAAATAGTTAACTAAGGAACCTTAATCTAAAGCGTTACCAATTATCCTTGTGGTATTGAGTATTTAGCCTTTCCCCGAGAAAACGTAAAGATAAAGTTGAAAATCCACGAGCCACAACGGACAGAACCTTCCGTTTTAAAACCGCGAGAAGAAAAATTAAGCCGTCAAACTGTGAAAAGTGAAATTTATACAGCAATTTCGATAATAGTTTTCAAAGTGAATTAACCCATTAGCGACGGTGCCACTCGGTCCCAGAGCCGATAAGAAAAACAAAGCCGGAACCATTTTATTTCACCATTTCCCTCTCTTCCCGACACGTGTTAATGGAATAATATCTCCGATGAAAGAGCGGTGTTTTAATTCGAGGGCTCTGTGTGGGAGATTAGTCCTTTTAACGCTCGGCTCCGTCTCTTTCCTCCTCGAACTAAACGAACAGATACAACAGGAGTCAAACACAGGCGCCTCGTTAATAATTCAAAGTGAAAAGTCGCAAATTAAAACACCGAAAACCTCCCGGATCAAGAGACGGAGAAATACAAAACGAGCTGCGCAAATATTTTAATGGAGGAATTGTACTTTGTCTGCAAATATCATAATTGAGGTTTAATTTAATGGTGGGTGACGTTAAATAGTGGGAAGAATGTGTTTTTTGAGGATTAGTTTAACAGTTTTAAAGGCTAAATGTGCGCAAAGTTAGAATTCTGCACTCAGAGATGTGCTTTTATTGTAATATTAAGGCTTTTGACGCCTTAGTTTTTGTAATTAACGTGAATAATTCATGTTAAACGACACATATTATGCGTTATTTGTATTTTTAATTGGCTTTTAAGGCGAGACGCTACAGCTACAATTTAAATTTTTGATTATTTTGGTCAGTTTTCTCTCTCACATATTGACTTTCATGTGGAAACAACAAACGTGTCCAATCTGCTCCTAAAGATGTTTTATTCTTCCATTGAATCCACTTCATCCATAGATTTCTCTGGGATATTGTAACTTTAAAGGCCGTTTTCTTAAAATGCGTTTTTCTCAAGGATTCAACAAGATTTTGATAAAATGTAAAGGACTATTTAATATCTGATTCTAAAACTGATTTATTTAAGTTTTAAGTTAAAAAATGAGGCGAACTTTGAATTCTTAGGACAATTTTCCGTCCAATCTAATTTACTTCAAAACTAAATAAGGAATCCAAAATCCCCTCTGTACATTTTCGAAACTAAAGTGTACAAAATGAACCAAGAAATGTAAACCTGTTAGCGGAGTTTTCAAATTTGTAAAAGTAAATTATAAAGATAAGGTCCTGTTTGCGGTGGAGCTCCTTTAAGTTATGTCAATATCGCAATCTTAATAGTTATTGTGTTTACATTTTTCACCATATCGTCATAATTTCTTGAGAATGACTGTTTTAAGCGACAAGAAAGTAAAGTGTACAGCAGATTCTTTTACGAGCTCACGTTTAAAATCCGCTGTGGAAGTTTCTCAAAGCGCAGGCAGTAAAAGAGTCACATGAGGACGGTACAGTATGAAAACGAGCGGGCGATAGGTTTAACACGCGACGAATCGGCCGTGAAAGGTCAGCCGTAAAAAACAGATTCACACCGTGTCGTCTCGGCGCTGTACGACGGAGAACGGAACGGAAAGAGCCGGAGAGAAGAGGCACTTTGGTGTAAACTTGACTCACTGCTGTTTGGAAAGAAGAAGAAGAAAGACACTTAGGGCGTTTTTAACTGAAGAAATCGCCAGTCGCCATGTTTTGTGCATCGATTAAGTCCTTGATTTTCAACCTGTGCGCCTTGAGAAATGTCCAATTGAGTTAACAGACTGACAAATGTGGATGTAATTTACTTTTTTGGAGTGTCCTGTGCTACTTCTGCCCCAAAAAAATAACACAAAACCATAAAAAGTAAAGAGAAAAATACTGGTAAACAGAGTCGTCGTTTGTAAAAAGGCAGATTAAACTCCCAAAACTGCAGTAAAGTCACTCCAGAGAGTCCAGAACTTCTCGTTTCTGCTGTGGTCCATTGAAATCCTTTATCATCACAATGAGTTTAAAACGCGACGAATCGGCCGTGAAAGGTCAGCCGTAAAAAACAGGTTCACACCGTGTCGTTTCGGCGCTGTACGACAGAGAACGGAACGGAAAGAGCCAGAGAGAAGAAGCACTTTTGTGTAAACTTTACTCACTGCTGTTTGGAAAGAAAGGCTCGAGTGACATTTAGGGCCGTTTTCTGCCATGTTTTGTGAATCGATTAAGTCCTTGATTTTCAACCTGTGCGCCGGGGAACACTCGTGCGCCTTGAAAAAATGTACAATTGAGTTAACAGATTGACAAATGTGGATGTAATTGACTAATTTGGCTTTTTGGAAAGTTAAAAAAATAACACAAAACCATCAATATTACCAACTTTAAAGAACCAGACAGTGGCACAAACATTAGTTGGCTTGTTGTATACCATATGTTTAAACTAAATGGTCTGTTTTGGCGATGTTTTCATAGAAGTTGGTGTGCCGTGGTAGCTTTTAAACCCAAAAAGCACGCCACAACGCAAAAAAAGGTTGAAAAACACAGGGTTAAGTGACTAAAAAGGGGCGTGGCACTGTCTCGAGCAAAAAGTAAAGAGAAAAATACTGGTAAACAGCGTCGTCGTTTGTAAAAAGGCAGATTAAACTCCCAAAACTGCAGTAATTTTTTTCCTGTAATGTTTTTTATTGCATTTCAAGGCCTTATTTCCATTTAATGCCTTTTAATGCCTCGAGGAAACCCTGAAATTACTGCACTGCAGAAAATGAGTTAAAATGTCTTGATTTCAGGATTTTAATCTGAATTTCAGACGTTTTGACTCGTTAAGATTAGTTAAAACGGTTTATTCGATGGAACTAGATTATTTTACTTGTTTCAAACCATTTCTGACTTGTTCCAATACATTATTTCTTATTTCAATCAAAATTATTATATTATTTTTTTTCTTTTTAAGCAATTTTATCGCATTTATCAGTCAGAAATACATTGAAACCAGTGAAATATTCTGCATCACTTCAGCAATTAAATCTAAAACTGCTCAAATCCAGATAAAAATGATAAATTCAAGCCCTTTAGAGCTTGGATAGATTTACATTTTTTGCTGTGCAGGCAGATAATTTGGATTGAAGTAAGAAATAATGTACTGAAACAAGTCAGAAATGGTTTGAAACAAGTAAAATAATCTAGTTTTACTGATCTTAACGAGTCAAAACGTCTGAAATTCAGATTAATATCCTCAAACCAAGACATTTTAACTCCGCCGTGTCAAACTACAATAAGACACAGCTTGATATTTGTGTAAAATCCAGACGCTTCGGTCGTGGATTGGGGTGAATTCCAGGACGTAGTCGGGGGTCGCGGGTGAACGCATTACGGAGTCACAGGCCGGCGCTCCTCTCTCCCACAATGCATCAGTGCGGGCGGCGTGGTCAAGTGCGGCGCTGTGGAAATGGAAGCCGAGGTTTGTGCGAACGCTCAACTCTGACCTCCGACACTTTGGCCGCCTTAAAAGCCTCGGATTTCCAAAGAAACGCGGCGATGATAGTTTTTAGGAGAACACAAGAGTTTGGTTTGAAGTGTCAGAGTTAAAACGGTCAAAGATGGTCAGAAATACACGGAAATGTTTCAGTTTTTTTGGTTTTATATGTCGTTTATAATTAAAGGTGGGCTATTTTACTGTAAAAAAGTCTAAAAGTACAACAGAAATAATCGTTTAACTCCTCAACCACAAAAAAATTATTAGTTGTAATCCTAATTATTCTATTGTTATTCTTATTTTTGTCCCTTTAACGAGATAAAGATAAAACATGCAGGTTAAGACTTCGTGATTGAGAAAATATACAAATTGAGAAGGTTTTTCATCAAAATGTCAGTAATGAGACCATTTTTCCGCAAAAATGAATTTCTAGATGAATTAAAATGTCTTGATTTTAGGAGATTAATCTGAATTTCAGACATTTTGATTTGAGATTGAGACGTTGAGATTATTTGACGAACCTAGATTATTTAAACTGTTTTTACTACTGCTATTTTTTTTTTTGTATTTAATAAAAAAAAGAAGTAACCTTTTTGTTCTTTGAAATGTGCAATACTTAAAAATCATAAATATATATATGTTTTTAAAGAAACTAGATTTTACTTGTTTCAAACCATTTCTGACTTGTTTCAATGCTTTATTTCTTACTTCAATCCAAATGATCTAAAATTTAAATCTATCCAATCTTAAAATGGTTTTAATTTATCATTTTTATTTGATTTGAGACGTTTTGACTCGATGAGATGTCATTGCTTTTGTGATGCAGAATATTTCACTGGTTTCAAGGTATTTCTGCTGCAATTTTGTTTAAAATAAGATAAATTCGTCAGTCGGGTCAGTAAAATTAGTTTAATTAAATTTAATCTTCAATATAGTACTTTTTGATCTTCATTTTAGTATTTTTAAAATGTATCTTGAATTCATGCTTTTTAACCTGTGTTTTGTTTTTAATCTCAAGTTGAGTATTTTTGACTGTGTTGCCAATGAAACAAGTACAAAAAAATTCTGGTTTATTCTTAAAATTATTTGAAAAGATAAGCTTTTTCGCTCTTTAAATGAGAAAAAAATGCTACTTTAATTGAAATAAGAAGAAAAAGACGTGACATTATTTCAGGAATAGAGTTTATCCTAATCAAGGTCAAAGTTTTGTTTTCTACATGGATGTGTTTAAGATCCTGCTTTTTACAGTGGAGGGTATTTATCTCATTCAGGTCAGCTCTGGACTTTTCTCCTTCTGCGTCGCTTTGTCCTCAGTTTGACCGATAAAGCTCCAGGTCAAAGGTCAGTTCAGACTAAAAACACTTTCACCAAACCTTCAGCGTCTGCTCAGAGCGACCCAGTTATGTTCAGCCTCTGGACCAGACGAGTTTCAGCTTCAAACTCCTCTCAAGTGTCTGTCCTTTAACTAAAACTATTCAAACTCAACTGATTTAAGCGTTAAAGGAAAATATGATGCATTATTTGTACTGTTTTTGGCCTTTAAAGTGAGAAAAAGTCTTAAATTTAAAGATGTACATTTGAAACTTCTGCTGTAGTTTAGTCACATTAATGTAAGAAAAAAATTACTACATTATTACAAGTTTTTCCATCATGTCATGTTTTCATGTAGAAAGGCTGATCTTTGTCTCGAGGGACAAAAATGCATTTTAAGAAAACAGCCTTTGGAGTTTGACGCTTTTAGTCTCGTTTTTTGTCACTTTTAGTCACGTTTTTGTTCCTTTTTGTTTTGTTTTTGTGGCATTTTTTTCTTTCTGTCACGTTATTGCTGTTTTGTTGTGTTTTTGTTGCATTTTTGTCACTTTTAGTCAAATCCTTCTGTCCCTTGTGTCCAAATCTTGTTGAGTCCAGATTGTACAGTTTGGTGTAGGATCAACTGATCTTTATGTCTCGAGGGACAAAAATGCATTTTAAGAAAACGGCCTTTGAAGTTACAATGTCCCAGAGAAATCTATGGATGAAGTGGATTCAATGGAAGAATAAAACATCTTCAGGAGCAGATTGGACACGTTTGTTTTTTCCAGTTGGGAGCGCAAACTGACCAAAAAACAATTGAAATAAATGAGTTTAGCCTGTAGCGTCTCTTCTTAGTATAACCCTCTGCTGATCTATTTCGACTCGTGTTCCATCGTTGCTCTTTTTCACTTTGCTTTCATGTTCCCGAAGCTGAACTAAAGCTCGACGACGGCTCCGGACCCCATTTCCCATGAGGCCGCGGGGCTACGGCGAGGCCCAGGTCCGGACTACAGACGGAGAGGGTCCCTGTGGTCCCCGAGTCTTTGAGCTGTGACAGACCGGGATTACAACCAGACCAGATCCAGACCAGGACCAGGGCTTGAGCATGACACGAAACGAAGAAAAGACATAAAACTAAAATAAAAATGATATTTGTGAGATAATTTAGGGTCTATGGGACAGTTATTTTCTGTTTTTCTGATTCTGACTTAGTGTGCGGTGAATATTTATCATCGTTTTACATCCGTGAAGTTGCAGTTTGTGAAGAAATTTTGAAAAATAAATGCAAGCAGAGTAGACAGGGAGTAGAGCTGAAACAGAATCCCTCTGTGATGTCATCAAAAAGCGACGCACCATTGAAAATACAGAGGCAACAGGCACATTTTTCTGACAGTTTAAACCATCCTTCAGCAAAATAAAGGCGTTCTCAGGTATTAATTATTGTCAAACGATAATTAATGTGTAATTTCTATGGATTTAGGGCCTTAATTGTTTACAGTCTGGTTGCTACGGTAACAGTAACTGTCATTTGTGCTCACGTTCAACCAGGAAGTAACATTATAAACTTAATAATATGATCTATTAGCTAATAATTGTGACTTGAAGACTGTAAAAAGAAGTAATTGTAATTGTTATCTGGATTCTACAGACTGTAGAAACCCATTGGAAAATACCTTTTTACAACAAAAAAAGCTGTATTATTACATTAAAATGTCAAACAAGATGAAGAAAATTCTGAATTTCACCAATAATACACCTATTTTGTAAGTTTTCTCTTTTTAGAAGCTTCCAGTTAAGACATTTAGTTGATAATGTATATAAAAAGTCTCAATATACAATAGAAATAATGGTTTGACTGGTCGAATAACTGAAAGAAATAATTGCAAACTCGTACAATGACGTTAAATTTGTCTTTAGTTTTCACACAACTGTAAAAGGAAACCATTGCTGACTAATCGACCATTGAAATAATTGTTAGTTTATTGTAGATTTTCTTTCCAGATCATGATTTAGATTTTATCACGATTCATCTTCACTTTGTATTTTTCTTTTGCCTTTAATAGAGCTGCACCTTTTAGGAAAAATATCTAATTGTGATTTTTCTGACCAGTGTGAACGTGATTAGATTTGTGATTTATTGTTTTAATAAATTGATTCTGTTCAAACTCAACATTTTTAACACAATTTTGTCGCTTTTAGTCACATTTTGTCATGTTCAGTTGTGTCTGTCACATTTAAACGAGTCTTTAACGCAGCTGAAAGTGACAGAAACGCGACTAAAAGTGTACATTTAAACGTCTTTGTCGCTTTTAGTCACATTTCAGTTGCGTTTTAGTGCACTGAGTCACATTTGTTGTTCATAGACGCGTTTTTGTCATGTTCAGTTGTGTTTGTCATATTTAAAAACATCTTTTTTAGTCATAACTTTGTCGTTTTTAGTCATGCTTTTGTTGCTTTTAGTCGAGTTTTAGTGCATTGAGTCGCATTTGTTGTTTGTTGGCGTGTTTTTGTCACTTTTGAACACATTTTTATCGCTTTTGGTCGCGCTTTTGTCGCTTGTTTCAGAACATGTTTGTACAAATCCAAACTACAGAGTGAGCAGTTTTTATTCAAATCAAAGCAAGACATTTTGTTGTTTGTGGAAGAAATTATTGCTCTTCAAAAATTGCAGCCTTTATGATTTGCTAATTGCATCTGTTAAAATTGCGATTTTGTGTGGATTTGGTTTAATTGTGCAGCTCTGGTCTTTAAGAGGTAAATAGTCATCTGCTCAGAGGCTTCAGAGGCTAAACAACAGGAGAAAAGTGTGTTTGAACATAGTCATCTGCTCAGAGGCTTCAGAGGCTAAACAACAGGAGAAAAGTGTGTTTGAACATAGTCATCTGCTCAGAGGCTTCAGAGGCTAAACAACAGGAGAAAAAGTGTGTTTGAACATAGTCATCTGTTCAGAGGCTTCAGAGGCTAAACAACAGGAGAAAAAGTGTGTTTGAACATAGTCATCTGCTCAGAGGCTTCAGAGGCTAAACAACAGGAGAAAAAGTGTGTTTGAACAGACAGCTGCATTAAAGACAAAACAGTGAATCACGATACGACGATTTCACAAAAATACCAGATTGTCACAGGGACCAGCTCATGATTCCATTTTTATCACCGTCGTCGTCGTCGGTTGGCTCTAACTTACAGCGTGAGGTGGTTGAATCCCACGGTCCTCAGGGTGAAGGCCCGGGCCAGCAGCCTCACATGGGTGAACAGGACTCCGATCGAATCCTCGAAACTCTGGAGCTTCTGGAGCACGGGAGACGTCTCGATGAGGTGCCGATCGCTCTGTGGCTCCTGGACCTGAACAACACAAAAGAACGGAGGATGTGAGCAGTGGGTTTCATTTTAAAGACGAGACGCTGCAGGTGAAGAGGAAAAAAAAATGAATTTAAAGATATCAATGTTAAACTTCTCCTGTAGTTTACGCGCATAAATGTAAGAGAAAAATGTGTGTCATCATGTCATGTTTTCATGTAGAAATCAGGCATTTTGTGTAAAACGACCAAAATTGCATGAATTTGGAACATTTGAATCTGAAAATGGACAGAACCAGTTTTTTAGGTTCTGCACGTGCATTAAGTATAAAATGATTTTAGATTTCTACTTTCGTTTTTGAATAAACTAGATCTGACTTAAACTTGGCCTAAAAATTCAAATTGTCTTTTTTTTTAACTTAAAACTTTAAATCAGGTTTAGAATTAAATAAACAAATCCTTCGGTATATTTTGTGAAAATCTTGTTCAGTCCCAGATTGTACAGTTTGGTGTAGGAGCTACTTTAAAGGAAAAATCTTCTGCATTTTTGAGATTGTCATTAACCTTTAAACATGCTCTTGAGCACTTTTAGTTTGTCATCTCATGTTTTGAAACAAACAAAAAAGGTTTATTATTAAATAATTAAAGCTCTTCTTAGCAGTCTAAAACGACACTTCCAGCACCCAGCCTGTAGATGGCACCATGTGCTTAGCTATATTATCTGTTTAAGAGAGCGTGCGACACACTATTATCAAGCTAGCAGCAGCAGTGATAGTGTTTAGAGACAAGAAATGCTCTGAATGAGTCTGTGATGATTTAAGGACTT
This sequence comes from Rhinogobius similis, assembly GCA_019453435.1. Classification (NCBI taxonomy): domain Eukaryota; kingdom Metazoa; phylum Chordata; class Actinopteri; order Gobiiformes; family Gobiidae; genus Rhinogobius; species Rhinogobius similis. The sequence goes on from CM033639.1 coordinate 19,344,562, forward strand.
AAAACAGCAGAAGATTCTCTGATAAGTGACGTAGATTATCTGAAAATACATCCCAGATTGAGGGTGTTCAGATGGAAGTGTGTTTGACGCTCAGAGGGAGAGGATTTTTCTCAGAGGGAGAGGATTTTTCTAATGAACTAGCATGAATGCAACTGAATGCTACTTCAGGTGTGTTTTTGATGACGGAACATTGTTAGAACAGGGTTAAAAGCTCAAAAAAGTCAGTGTAGCAGAATAATGTCTGAGGGACAAAAATGCATTTTAAGAAAATGGCCTGTGAAGTTACAATGTCCCAGAGAAATCTATGGATGAAGTGGATTCAATGGAAGAATAAAACATATTTAGGAGCAGATTGGACACGTTTGTTGTTTCCATATTAAAGTCCATATGTGAGAGAACAGACCAAAAAAATAAATAATATTGTTTGGCTGTAGCAAATTGAAAAGTGAAAAAGCTTTCGACTTTTACGACTTCCTTACGATGGCGTTTCCTCAAGATTATTACACTCAACATTGTATTTTGATTGGTTCCTTCATGTTTGAGCTAATCCTGTATTGTCCTGCAACTGAAGCTTTAGTCCTGGTTTTCTTCTGGAACAAAGTGTTTTTCAAAGTGTTTTTGATCTTGGTTTAGACCTGGTCCAGATCTCTTTTAGTCCTAGTTTAGACCAAATCCTAGTCACTTAAGCCTCGCTCCAGGTATAAATGGAACTAGCTTTTCTTTTATCATTCGCACTGGTTAATGGTCGTTGCGTTTGAGGATTTGCGCGAGTTTATTTGACCAAACCCGATCTTTTACACCTTCTACGATTGAATAGTTAGCGTGAATCGTCCGTCTGAGCCGCCGTCTCCGCAGCCCAACAATCAGAGCACACACCGAGTCCTTAGATGTCCACAGCGCAGTGAATACGACCTCGGGCTTGTTTTCTCTCGTCTGTAAAACATAACTCGGCTCTCTGCGGCAGATGGGAACTTCTCGTGAGTCATTAAATCTGAAGCGCGACCACTCACAGCTTTCTCTGTTTCGGTTCAATCTGGACGTACGAGCGGTCGACTCATTTCTACATGAATTCGGCACGAAACGCAGACTTTTGGGAGGATTCTGGTTCGCGACGATCGAGAATTTCATGTCGTGAGATTCATAAATGACTAAACCTCGACTAGACAATGGTACAATCTTAGTTTTGGGATATTAAAACTCTTTTGGCTTGACGTTTTTGTTTGTTAGGGACATGTTATGCAAATTTGTCATGTTTCTTTTGTCAATGTAATGGTTTTAAGTCCATTTTAAGTTAATCTCATGATTTAACCAAATATAAACACTTCTGGATTGTGAGAGTTAAAGGTAAATGGACCAAATAATCCACTGAGCTGCACAATTTAGGAAAAATATAAGAGAATAATTTCTGACCAGTTTTGCATTAGATTTGAGATTTAATAATGGGATTCTGTTCGAAGTTTACATTTGAAACACAACCAGGAGAATGTGCAAAGACTGAAATGTGAAAAGAATCACGTGTTTCAGAAAGTTTGTCGTTTTTAAGTCACTTATAGTGGCGTTTTTGGTGGTTTTAGTGGTGTTTTGGAGGGTTTTAGTGGCATTATAGTCTGTTTCAATGGTATTTTTGGTGGTTTTAGCTGTATTTCGTCGCTAATAGTGTGTTTGAGGATTTTAGTGGTGTTTAGGAGGGTTTTAGTGGTGTTTTGTTGCTTTTAGTGTGTTTTTGATGGCTTTATTGGTGTTTGTCGCTTTTAGTATGTTTTGGGGGGTTTTAGCTGTGTTTTTGTTGTTTATAGTGTGGTTTTAGTGGTGTTTTTGTTGTTTATAGCGATGGTTTTGGAGATTTTAGTGTTGTTTTTGTTGCTTATAGTGGCGTTTTTGGCATTTTTAGTGGCGTTTTTTTCGCTTATAGTTGCGTTTAAGGCGGTTTTAGAGGTGTTTTTGTCGCTTATAATGGCATTTTGGCGCTTTCAATGGCGTTCAGGCACTTTGTTGATGCTTTTACTCACTTTTGACGGCCAAGTTACACTGTTCCAGAAAAATCTATGGATGAAGTGGATTAAATCAAACAATAAAACCTCTTTAGGATCAGATTGGACACATTTGTTTCCGATATTTTGAGAAAACTTAAAATTTTTTTTTTTTTTTTTTTTTTTTAATGAAAAAATGGGTTTTGCCTGTATCGTCTTGCCTTAAAATGTAGTATGTGAGTCAGAACAGTCCACAATATTAAACTCAATCAATTACAGGTGTTAAAAACCTAAAAATTCATATATTCTTACTGTAAGAATGGTCACCCTTCCACAGACCTGACCTATAACTAACCAGAACAGTTGAATCCAGTTCTTTTTTGGGGTCACTGGGCACAGAAGCAGCAGCACAAGTCTTTACAGGAAACTCGTCTGGTTTCATTTTAAACTTGGAATGCGGCTCTTTGCTCATTATAAGGCAGGAATGAAACGCGGAGGAAATGCATGCGCGCGTGTTTGTCGAATCAAGAGATATCCTCGGATTAATTAGGCCGCCAGAAGCTTCTAATTGGTCTCTGTGTGAAAAGACTGCAGGCCGGGTCCAGGCGGCTCCTCCGAGGGAAACGCAAACAGGACTTTCACGGGAGAAAATAATATTGGTTTAGTGAAACAGTTGGGTCCCCGTGGTCCGCTATTCTGCTCCACTACTTTTTATTTCGGCGAGTTAGGTGCGTTTTGTTTGGGAAGTCCAGTGTGTGCAGTGAAATAGAAGTACAGAGTTTTCTTCTAATATCTCAAGTTTCTAAAATATTTGAGGTTGCACAAGGCTTTAAGTGACTAAAGTCACTAAAATACAGTTAAGACAGATATTTCAAAGTTTGTTGAAAAACTTGACCAATTTTATCACAGTTTAGCTATTTTTGGGGGTTTTTAATTTCACTTTTCCTTCCTAGTGACATCACTCTGGGAAATTACCAAGCCAAAGGGCAAAAACTTATCTAATGTCACAGATTTGTTTTATTTGACGAATAAAAAAACACATGAACACCTTTTATTGTGTTGAATCAATGAATCACACGCGTTTATTTTGTGTAAATTATGCTTTATCTCGGTGTGATGTCATCAGTTTGATTTTCTGTTATTTTCAACATATTTTCTACTTTTCTCCACATTCAACAGCGACCTGATTGGTGTAAAACTATAATTTATATTTACAAGAGGTATTAATACACTGAACAAAGTCAAAATTAGAAAATGATAACCTGTCATATGCACTTTAAGCCCAAGATTTAATTGCCGATGTGATGTATTTCACTGGTTTCAAGATATTTCTAACAGATAATGCAATAATTATCTTAGAATTAGGGGGAAGTAAAATAATCTTAACCTAATGGAAGATAATTTGGCTTGAAGAAAGAAATTAATGTAAAGAAACAAGTAAAACAGTTTGAAACAATTAACAATTTGTTGGGTGTAAATGAGTAGAGTATGTTGTAAAAGCAGCACTTTCTGACAAAAATGAGACCTCTGTGTGCTGTGTGCATGGAATAATAACGTATTTTGTCTCAAAGTAAGAGCTAAAAGCAATGAATGCCTGTGGACCATCTGAACCAAGAAAAAAAAATAACAAGAAAAAACCAGGACTAAACCAGGTCCAAAACAAGGACTAAAATGAATAAATCAGGACTAGACCAGAAATAAACAAGGATGTCCGAACCAGAACCAAAACCAGGACTAAACTAGGTCCAAACCTGGACCAAAACCTGGACTAAAACCAGGACCAAAACTAGGTCCAAACCAGGACAAAACCACCACTAAACTAGGTCTAAACCAAGACTAAACCAGGACTTAACCAATAACAGCAGATCAAATATTTTCTATATTTTTGAAAATGGTTGAGGGCCAGATCATGTCCCTTGGAGGGCCTGATTTGGCCCGCGGGCCTTCAGTTGAACAGCTCTGGACTAAAGGATTACAGCCCAAATAAAAGCCCAAGAAAACTAAGAAGATAAACATGTTACTGGTCTGTTCTTATTACACCGTCATAGTT
>CM033639.1:19348681-19433681 GCA_019453435.1 Rhinogobius similis
GTTCTAGAACCAATTTAGGCCTGGATTTGACCTGATGTAGTCCTGTTTTGGACCTAATTTAGGCCTGGATTTGACCTGATGTAGTCCTGTTTTAGACCTGATGTAGTCCTGTTTTAGACCTGATGTAGTCCTGTTTTAGACCAAATTTAGGCCTGGATTTGACCTGATGTAGTCCTGTTTTAGACCTGATGAAGTCCTGTTTTAGACCTGATGTAGTCCTGTTTTAGACCTGATGAAGTCCTGTTTTAGACCTGATGTAGTCCTGTTTTAGACCTGATGTAGTCCTGTTTTAGACCTAATGCAGTCCTGTTTTAGACCTGATGTAGTCCTGTTTTAGACCAAATTCAGGCCTGGATTTGAACTGACGTAGTCCTGTTTTAAACCAAATTTAGCATTCAAATCCGAGAATCCGCTCGTCTCTCGGTGTTGTGCTGCACGGATTCTTCTGGAGGTCTAATATTTGCTGGATTGGAGTGAGTTTAATGACCACTTTTGTCGTCTTAGTCCGTGTGCAACTGGTTTAGAACTTGTAGACGTGGAGCAAGTGGGACGTTTACGGTCTTTTGCTGCCTTTTTTTTCCTTTTTTTCCTGTTTTCTCTCTGGTCGAGTTGTGTTTTTCTGTTCTGTTTAATACATTTAAAAACTGGGGGAAAAAAAGAAAATTTGCATAAATGTAAGTAGCAGCATTACATGAAACTTCAACAACGTCTCGTAAAAAAAATAAATAACCCCAACTGGTACAACAGCTGAGTAGTCCTGTTTTAGACCTAATTCAGGCCTGGTTTAAACCTGATGTAGTCCTATTTTCGACCCAATTTAGCCCTGGTTTAGACCTGATGTACTTCTGTTTTAGAACCAATTTAGGCCTGGATTTGATCTGATGTAGTCCTGTTTTGACCTGATGTACTCCTTTTTTTAGACCAAATTCAGGCCTGGATTGGACCTGATGTAGTCCTGTTTTAGACCTAATTTAGGCCTAGATTTGACCTGATGTAGTCCTGTTTTAGACCTAATTTAGGCCTAGATTTGACCTGATGTAGTCCTGTTTTGGACCTGATGTAGTCCTGTTTTAGACCAAATTTAGTCCTGTTTTGGACCTGATGTAGTCCTGTTTTGGACCTGATGTAGTCCTGTTTTAGACCTAATTTAGGCCTGGATTTGACCTGATGTAGTCCTTTTTTAGACCTGATGTACATCTGTTTTAGACCTAATTTAGGCCTAGATTTGACCTGATGTAGTCCTGTTTTGGACCCAATTTAGCCCTGGTTTAGACCTGATGTACATCTGTTTTAGACCTAATTTAGGCCTGGATTTGACCTGATGTAGTCCTGTTTTAGACCTAATTCAGGCCTGGATTGGACCTGATGTACATCTGTTTTAGACCTAATTTAGGCCTTGATTTGACCTGATGTACATCTGTTTTAGACCTAATTTAGGCCTTGATTTGACCTGATGTAGTCCTGGATTGGACCTGATGTAGTCCTGTTTTAGACCTGGTTAAGATCTCATGATACTCTAAAAGCCAATTGTTTTCATTGAAGGTTCTTATGAATAGTTTGAGAACCACAGATCTAGAATTTATTCAGTTCTATGTGTTTTGAATTTTTTTCTATGAGTTGAGTCGCCTCTCCACAGATCTGACTTGTAACTTTGTCGTCTTCCTGTGCTTCTGTTGAAACAAAAGGCAGAGAGTTGTTGGTCTTGGTCTCCAGCGGTTCCACTGTCCTGCTCCACGCCCATTTTATTGTTCTTTTTGGGGGTTTTCGTTGGCGTCTTTTGTGTCTTTTGTTCTCTAGACTTTCCATCCTCTTTTTTTGACGCACTTAATAGAGCTGCACGAGTTGGGAAAAATATCTAATCGCAATGTTTCTGACCAGTTTTGCGATTAGATTTAATAATGGGATTTAGTTCAAAGTTCACATTTTAAACACAACCAGAATTGACAAAAAGACTGAAATATGAACAAACTAATAAAAAGAATCACACGTTTTGGAATATTTTGTCATGTTTTTGTCACTTTTAGTCACCGTTGTTGTGGTGTTTTGTCGCTTACAGTTGCATTTTTACATTTCCATCACGCGATTTGGTCAGTTATGCTGTATTTTTGTAGAATTCAGTCATGTTTTTGGTGCATTTTTGTGTCTTTTAGTTGTATTTTTAGTGTTTTTAGTAATGTTTGACAATTTAAAACGCTTTCTTGGACTCTTTTCGTCACGTTCATCGTGTTAAGTCAAATATTTGTTGCCTTTAGTTGTGTTTTTGTCACTTAGATGCATTCTTTTTTACTTCAAGTTGTGTTTTTGACACTTTTAGTAGCGTTTGTATCGCTTTTAGTCCGTTTTTTATGCTATTGTGATGTGGTTTTGTCACTTTGAGTCATTTTTTCACATGTTTTCAACAGATTTTTCAACATTTCTCCACCAACTACAATCGCAATGTTTCTGGTCAGTTTTGCGATTAGATTTAATAATGGGATTTTGTTCAAAGTTCACATTTTAAACACAACCAGAATTGACAAAAAAGACTGAAATATGAACAAACTAATAAAAAGAATCACACGTTTTGGAATATTTTGTCATGTTTTTGTCACTTTTAGTCACCGTTGTTGTGTTGTTTTGTCACAGTTGCATTTTTACATTTCCACACATTAAAACGCTTTTTTTGGACTCTTTTTGTCACGTTCACCGTTTTAAGTCAAATATTTGTTGCCTTTAGTTGTGTTTTTGTCACTTTTAGTAGGGTTTGTATCGCTTTTAGTCAGTTTTTTATGCTATTGTGATGTGGTTTTGTCACTTTTAGTCATTTTTTCACGTTTTCAACAGATTTTTCAACATTTCTCCACCAACTACAACTCGACTGGTGTAAAACGGGAATTTTTATGTACAATACGCATTAACACACCAAATAAAAATCTAAATTAAATCGTTAAAACCTGTCATACGCACTTTAATTTGTTTTTTCCCCACAGAAAACTTTAACAACACAGTACGGAGTAAACGCCGTCCTCCCGAAGCAAAACAAATACAGAATAAAACTCAGGCAGCATTTAATCTTCACTGTTTTCCCTTCTGCCTCGGACTCGGTCGGATCCTCGCGCTTTCCTTCACCAGGCGACACATGGCTCGACCTCCTCTCGCTCTGAACCCGCTGGGCCTCAGACGCCTGCCAGAGCCACGTGGTCCGGACGCGGCAGGACCACTCCGGCGCCGCACCTGTCCACAATATGCTCACGCGCCTCCGATGTGAACCGAGACACACACGAGAGGCGCAGGTTTGACCCGCTGTGTCGCAGGACAGTACGGACGGAGACGGGGGGATGTCGACGCTGTGAAGGAGCTTTGAAATCCAACGTCAGGATGTGCAAAGTGACAGAACGGAGGCGACTGGAGAAGAAATGAAGTAGACCAGAGCACACTTTGAATATTTAAGCAAGATCGGAGCTAAAGTCTTATGGTTTGGAGTCTTTCTAACATAAAATAAGCAACGATTATGAAGTTCCAGGTAGAAATGTCTGTCAGTTTGCTTCTTTCTGCCTCTGACTGTAAAATTTTCAATGATTCTCTCACATTAGATCTAAATTTTACTGGTTTTAAGTGTTTGTGTTGGGAAAAAAGCAACACATTTGAATTTCCAGAGTAGAAAGGACAGTTAGTTTGATTTTCTTTAACAAACCATTGGCAAAATAGAATTTTCTAGCCTTAAAAATGTGTTTTAGCTTCAAAAGAATATAATTTATGGAACAGTATCTAATATATCTCTAGATAAAATGAACAATGACTGTGGGCTCAACATTTCTGAGTATTTTTCCAGTAAAACCCATAAATCTGGATTGTTCATCAAAAATGCAAAGAGTTGATCATAATTTCCTCAAACATAATGTAAAATACAATAATAAATGTGTTTAAAGCAGCTCTGATGTCACTCACATGTGTCTGAGGCTTTTACTTTGACAAAATCATCTACATTTGTCATATTTTGTGATATTCTGAGGTTAATCTTAGTTTCTCAGTGAAATCACATTATGTTCCACTTCACTTTTGCCTCCGTTCTGAATTTAGAATGTTTTTGTTACAGACTTTACAGGGCCTATTGTATTTGAGCTTCACAATAAAAGTATAATTTGTGGCAAAGTATGCAATACATGTAGAGATAAAATGCAAAACTATTGCTGGCTCAACATTTCTTTAAGTATTTGTCCTGTAAAATCTAGAGGTTTCTTTCATCAAAATGCAAAATGTTTATTGTAATCTTCTATCAAACAAATAAATAATGTAGAAGACAATTGTAAATGTCTTTAACCAAAAAACACTGCACCAAAACTGTCTCCCCAGTGTGATGTCATCAGTTTGTTTACTTCCTGTAATTTTTGACAGATTTTTCAACTTTTCTCCACAAACAGCGACCTGATCGGTGTAAAACTATAATTTATATTTACAAAACATATTAATACACTGAATAAAGCCAAAATGAGAAAATAATAAAACTGTCATATCCACCGTATGTTCCCAAAGTCTGTGTCAGTGATAAATGTGAGCGCAGCTGCAGTGTTCCTGTTTATCTGGTTTTCTACAACTGTTTACTTGATTTTCTTGTTTTTAGATGTCAGATACAAACTAAATATCAAGTAGAATTGTAGACTTTTATGTTTGTCTTCAGACTTTAGCAGCTTTTAGACATTTAAGTCGTGTTTTGAGCCATAAATGTCATCACTCACCACCAACTCAAGCGTTTTACCGATAAAATTCAACATTTCTTTAAGTATTTGTCCAGTAAAATCTAGAGGTTTCTTTCATCAAAATGCAAAAATGTTTATTGTAATCTTCTATCAAATAAACAAATAATGTAGAAGACAACTTTTACGAAAAAAAAAAAACATCTCCACAGTGTGATGTCAGTTTGTTTACTTCCTGTAATTTTTGACAGATTTTTCAACTTTTCTCCACAAACATCGACCTGATTGGTGTAAAACTATCATTTATATTTACAAAACATATTAATACACTGAATAAAGTCAAAACTAGAAAATAATAAGTCTGTGTCAGTGATAAATGTGAGTCCAGCTGCAGCGTTCCTGTTGTTTATCTGGTTTTCTACAACTGTTTACTTGATTTTCTTGTTTTTAGATGTCAGATACAAACTAAATATCAAGTAGAATTGTAGACTGTTATGTTTGTCTTCAGACTTTAGCAGCTTTTAGACATTTAAGTCGTGTTTTGAGCCATAAATGTCATCACTCACCACCAACTCAAGTGTTTTACCGATAAAATTCAACATTTCTTTAAGTATTTGTCCAGTAAAATCTAGAGGTTTCTTTCATCAAAATGCAAAATAGTTTATTGTAATCTTCTATCAAATAAACAAATAATGTAGAAGACAACTTTTACGAAAAAAAAAAAAAAACATCTCCACAGTGTGATGTCAGTTTGTTTACTTCCTGTAATTTTTGACAGATTTTTCAACTTTTCTCCACAAACATCGACCTGATTGGTGTAAAACTATCATTTTTATTTACAAAACATATTAATACACTGAATAAAGCCAAAATGAGAAAATAATAAGTCTGTGTCAGTGATAAATGTGAGTGCAGCTGCAGTGTTCCTGTTGTTTATCTGGTTTTCTACAACTGTTTACTTGATTTTGTTGTTTTTAGATGTCAGATACAAACTAAATATCAAGTAGAATTGTAGACTGTTATGTTTGTCTTCAGACTTTAGCAGCTTTTAGACATTTAAGTCGTGTTTTGAGCCATAAATGTCATCACTCACCACCAACTCATGCGTTTTACCGATAAAATTCAACATTTGTCCAGTAAAATCTAGAGGTTTGTTTCATCAAAATGCAAAATGTTTATTGTAATCTTCTATCAAACAAACAAATAATGTAGAAGACAATTGTAAATGCCTTTTACCAAAAAACACTGCACCAAAACTGTCTCCCCAGTGTGATGTCGGACAGATTTTTCTACTTTTCTCCACAAACATCGACCTGATTGGTGTAAAACAGTAATTTATATTTACAACAGGTATTAATACACTGAATAAAGTCAAAACTAGAAAATAAAACTGTCATATTCACCGTGTGATCCCAAAGTCTGTGTCAGTGATAAATGTGAGTGCAGCTGCAGCGTTCCTGTTGTTTATCTGGTTTTCTACAACTGTTTACTTGATTTTCTTGTTTTTAGATGTCAGATACAAACTAAATATCAAGTAGAATTGTAGACTTTTATGTTTGTCATCAGACTTTAGCAGCTTTTAGACATTTAAGTCGTGTTTTGAGCCATAAATGTCATCACTCACCACCGACTCTCAAGTGTTTTACCGATAAAATTCAACATTTCTTTAAGTACTTGTCCAGTAAAATCTAGCGGTTTCTTTCATCAAAATGCAAAATAGTTTATTGTAATCTTCTATCAAACAAATAAATAATGTAGAAGACAATTGTAAATGTCTTTTACCATAAACACTGCACCACTGTGTCTTCACAGTGTGATGTCATCAGTTTATTTACTTCCTGTAATTTTGGACAGATTTTTCAACTTTTCTCCACAAACAGCGACCTGATCGGTGTAAAACTATCATTTATATTTACAAAACATATTAATACACTGAATAAAGCCAAAACTAGAAAATAATAAAACTGTCATATGCACTGTATGTTCCCAAAGTCTGTGTCAGTGATAAATGTGAGTGCAGCTGCAGCGTTCCTGTTGTTTATCTGGTTTTCTACAACTGTTTACTTGATTTTCTTGTTTTTAGATGTCAGATACAAACTAAATATCAAGTAGAATTGTAGACTGTTATGTTTGTCTTCAGACTTTAGCAGCTTTTAGACATTTAAGTCGTGTTTTGAGCCATAAATGTCATCACTCACCACCGACTCGCAAGCGTTTTACCGATAAAATTCCATCCGCAAAACTTCCACAGATAAACGTGGACTGTTTTGTTTCCGCGGCAGAAGTCGGCGATCCGGCGCGGCGTTCGGATCCATCGCGTGGCGCTCGTCTTTGTTCTAAAATAAACTCGTGAAGACTACGGAACGCGCTGTCCGTCACGGCTCGGCATCGTGTTTGAGCGGCACGGATCCGGTTTTTAGTCTCGTGTGTCATTTTTAGTTGCATTTTAGTCGTTTTTAGTCATGTTTTTGTCATTTTTAGTCTCGTTAGTCATTTTTAGTCACATTTTTGTAATTTTTAGTCTCATTATTGTCATTTTTAGTCATGTTTTTGTCATTTTTAGTCTCGTTAGTCATTTTTAGTCACATTTTTGTAATTTTTAGTCTCATTATTGTCATTTTTAGTCATGTTTTTGTCATTTTTAGTCATTTTGTCATTTTTAGTCTCGTTATTGTCATTTTTAGTCATGTTTTTGTCATTTTTAGTCTCGTTATTGTCATTTTTAGTCATGTTTTTGTCATTTTTAGTCACGTTTTTGTCACATTCAGTTGTGTTTGTCATATTTAAACGTGTCTTTGTCGTTATAGTCGCGTTTTAGTCGTTAGTCACTTTTTTTGCTGATTTTAGTCACGTTTGTCACATTCAGCTGTGTGTCATATTTAAACACTGTCGTTTTTAGTCTCGTTTGTAATTTTTTGTTATTTTAGTCACGTTTTTGTCGCTTTTAGTCACATTTTTGTCCTTTTTAGTCTAATGTGTCATTTTTAGTTGCATTTTAGTGGTTTTTAGTCACGTTTTTGTCATTTTTAGTCTCGTTATTGTCATTTTTAGTCTCATTATTGTCATTTTTAGTCTCGTTATTGTCATTTTTAGTCTCGTTATTGTCATTTTTAGTCATGTTTTTGAGCCTGTTGCACGGTTCCCGTCAAAACTAGAAAATAATAAGTCTGTGTCAGTGATAAATGTGAGTGCAGCTGCAGCGTTCCTGTTGTTTATCTGGTTTTCTACAACTGTTTACTTGATTTTGTTGTTTTTAGATGTCAGATACAAACTAAATATCAAGTAGAATTGTAGACTGTTATGTTTGTCATCAGACTTTAGCAGCTTTTAGACATTTAAGTCGTGTTTTGAGCCATAAATGTCACCACTCACCAATAACTCAAGCGTTTTTAATCGATAAAATTCCAAACGTTTCCATTCCATCCGCAAAACTTCCACAGATAAACGTGGACTGTTTTGTTTCCGCGGCAGAAGTCGGCGATCCGGCGCGGCGTTCGGATCCATCGCGTGGCGCTCGTCTTTGTTCTAAAATAAACTCGTGAAGACTAATGAACGCGCTGTCCGTCACGGCTCGGCGTCGTGTTTGAGCGGCACAGATCCAGTTTCCGCGAGTCCAATAACAGCCCCGAGTCCGGAGCGTATGAACCTGCAGCCGCTGACACGAGCATTAATAACAGACGATGAATAATTCACACGAGCCGAGACTCTAATCCATCAAATCATATATTAAGTCCCGCGCTCCGGTTTGGTGTTCGGGGAGGAAGAGCGGGAGAGGGACGCCGGACAAATGAAGACAAAAGCATCACGTCCACAAACAACTTTATCTTAGAGTGAGACGCAGCAGGTGAATGGGAAAATATTTTAAATTTAAAGATATCAATGTTAAACTTCTGCTGTAGTTTAGTCACATAAATGTAAGAAAAAAATGTATTACACGTTTTTCATCGTGTCATGTTTTCATGTAGAAATAAGGCGTTTTATGAGTAAAAATTGGAAAAAAAACACATATGTCAGACATTTCAATCTGAAAAATGGACAGAACCAGGTTTAAATTTCTTCCATTTTGTACACGTTACAAAAATGTACAGAAGTGATTTTAGATTTCTTGTTTAGTTTTTAAGTAAACTAGATTGGGCAGAAAATTGTCCTAAAAATTCAAATTTCGCCTCATTTTTTGACTTAAAACTTCAATAAATCCGTTTTAGAATTAGATATCAACAAATCCTTCTGTACGTTTTGTCAAAATCTTGTTGAGTCCCAGATTTTACAGTTTGGTGTAGGGCTATTGACCTTATTCTGCCCCGCCCACTTTTGCCGTTTTTTGCACTTTTGTTGTAAACGCACTTCCGTTTGACGAGAACTCCGTTAAAGCTAATGACGAACGAGGGAAAAGTCTGACACTAAAATGTTACATAAAGTAGATTGATTTGTGTAAAATGTTTAATGAACAACAACAAGTCACAACACAACGATTTCCTGAAAACGTCTTTTTAGTCGAGTAGAACTTATTTTCTGTTGAGCTCGTCTGCTCCGTGTGAACTACAACGGAAACAAGACGGCGGCGCGTACGACAACTTCAGGAATAAGGTGAATAGTCGACTAAAGAAAACCTTGACCGACAAGTCGACAAAAAGGGGGCGGGGCTACAGCCAAACTGCACTCAAAAGACCACATCTGCAGGATTTGATGCAAAAACAACTATTTATACAGAAAAATATTACTAACACTAACCACAGAAATTAGATTAAACTCATGATTTACTCCAAAATCTTCAGCTCACTCACTCCATATCGTCCCCTTTTTGCTTCAGTCCCATTTCATCTAAAGAAAATAATAGTCGACTAACACAAACCTTGGTCGACTAAGAAACCATCGACTGATTAATCGACTAAAGGATTACAGCCCTAGTTTGGAGTAGGATCTACTTTAAGGCTGATCTTTATGTCTCGAGGGACAAAAATGCATTTTAAGAAAACGACCTTTGAAGTTTGACGCTTTTAGTCTCGTTTTTTGTCACTTTTAGTCACGTTTTTGTTCCTTTTTGTTGTGTTTTTGTTGCTTTTAGTTGCATTTTTTCTTTCAGTCACATTTTTGTCACTTGTAGTCACATTTTTGCTGTTTTTTGGTGCGCTTTTGTTGCTTTTAATTGCATTTTTGTCACTTTTAGTCCAATCCTTCTGTACATTTGGTCTAAATCCTGTTGAGTCCAGATTGTACAGTTTGGTGTAGGATCTACTTTAAGGCTGATCTTTATGTCTCGAGGGACAAAAATGCATTTGAAGAAAACGACCTTTGAAGTTACAATGTCCCAGAGAAATCTATGGATGAAGTGGATTCAATGGAAGAATAAAACATCTTTAGGAGCAGATTGGACACGTTTGTTGTTTCCACATGAAAATGGATAAATTGAGAGAGAAAACTGACCAAAAAACAAAAAAAGTTTGAGTTTTTGAGTGAGCGTTTTGCCTGTAGTGTCTTGCCTTAAAGAAACAATATCATGCATTTATTTTTATTGTTTTTAGCCTTTAAACGTGCTCTTCAGTGCCATCAAGTGCATATAGCAGGTTTTTATGATTTGCTAATTTTGACTTTGGTAAATGAATACCTTTATATGATATAAATTACAGTTTTAAACCAATAAGGTAACTGTTTGTGGGGAAAAAAAGGAAAAATCTGTTGAAAATTACAGATTGATGACATCAAGAATGAAATCTTGGTTCAAGCTTTATTAAGGCTAATTAAAGTGTAGTTATTATACATTTTTGTATCTAATGTGAGATATTTTGCTATAATATTATTGCATTTAAACGACAGGGTTCGTCTACCGTTTCAGAGATAAAATTCAAGTACTTTTCAAGCACTTTCAAGGTTGACTCACTTTTTTTCCCCAGTACCTTCATACTTAACTCTGCCTCGACGCACAGCCATATTTTCTCTTTGTCCTGTTTGAGTGTGTAAAATGAATCTTAACTATTTATTACCATTTTTCAAATCAAAAAAATAATATAATGTGTTTCTCTCCCACAATGAACTTTGAGAATGTGATCAAAAGTATCAATAATAAAACATCTTCAGGAGCAGATTGGACACGTTTGTTGTTTCCACATGAAAATGGATAAATTGAGAGAGAAAACTGACCAAAAAACAAAAAAAGTTTGAAAAAAATGAGTTTTGCCTGTAGTGTCTCGCCTTAAAGAAACAATATTATGCATTTATTTATTTGTTTTTAGCTTTTAAGCGTGTTCTTCAGTGCCATAAAGTGCATATGACAGGTTTTTATGATTTGCTAATTTTGACTTGGGTGAATTATTGGGTAACACTTTATAATAACTACACTTAATAAAGCATGAACAAAGACTTAGTTCATAATCAACAAATAGTTTATTAAGAATGATTCAGGCTCAGTAACTATTTTACAAACATTTTAACCCTAATTTCTAACCCTAACCTTAATTAAGTGGTTACTAATCCTGAATCATGTTGAATAAACTAAATATTAATTGTTAATTAAGTCTTTGTTAACACTTTATTAAGGCAAAATAAGATGTTATTATAAAGTGGTACCAATTATTGTTATTGTAAATTGTTGTTTCCACATGAAAGTCGATATGTTGAGAGAGAAAACTGACAAATTTTTTTTTTAAATGAGTTTTGCCTCAAATTTCAAGCCCTTTTTCCAAAACTAAAGCACTTTCCCAACCTTGAAAACAACAGCAGCATTTTCAAGCACCAGTACGGACATTGAAAAGACGTTTTTCACAAGATACTGTAAAAAACAATGAATAAAACGCTCACACAGTTGTTTTAGGTACATTTTTGAGTAAAGTTTGACCATTTTTGAGTTAAAACGAGCCTGTTGCATGGTTCCCGCTCCCCACAGCGTTCAGACAACAAAAATAACATTCAGTTGTGTTTGTCATATTTAAACGTGTCTTTGTCGTTTTAGTCGTTAGTCACTTTTTTTTGCCGTTTTAGTCACATTCAGCTGTGTGTCATATTTAAACACTGTCGTTTTTAGTCTCGTGTGTCATTTTTAGTTGCATTTTAGTCGTTTTTAGTCATGTTTTTGTAATTTTTAGTCTCGTTATTGTCATTTTTAGTCACGTTTTTGTCATTTTTAGTCTCGTTATTGTCATTTTTAGTCATGTTTTTGTAATTTTTAGTCTCGTTATTGTCATTTTTAGTCACGTTTTTGTCATTTTTAGTCTCGTTATTGTCATTTTTAGTCATGTTTTTGTAATTTTTAGTCTCATTTTTGTCATTTTTAGTCTCATTTTTGAGTAAAGTTTGACCATTTTTGAGTTAAAATGAGCCTGCTGCACGGTTCCTGCTCCTTTACAATCACAAAGCTCCAACAATAACAACAATAACGTTCAGTTGTGTTTGTCATATTTAAACGTGTCTTTGTCGTTTTAGTCGTTAGTCACTTTTTTTTGCCATTTTAGTCACGTTTGTCACATTCAGCTGTGTGTCATATTTAAACACTGTCGTTTTTAGTCTCGTTTGTCATTTTTTGTTATTTTAGTCACGTTTTTGTCATTTTTAGTCACATTTTTGTCCTTTTTAGTATCGTGTGTCATTTTTAGTTGCATTTTAGTGGTTTTTAGTCAAGTTTTTGTCATTTTTAGTCTCGTGTGTCATTTTTAGTTGCATTTTAGTCGTTTTTAGTCATGTTTTTGTCATTTTTAGTCTCGTTATTGTCATTTTTAGTCACGTTTTTGTCATTTTTAGTCTTGTTATTGTCATTTTTAGTCATGTTTTTGTAATTTTTAGTCTCGTGTGTCATTTTTAGTTGCATTTTAGTGGTTTTTAGTCAAGTTTTTGTCATTTTTAGTCTCGTGTGTCATTTTTAGTTGCATTTTAGTCGTTTTTAGTCATGTTTTTGTCATTTTGAGTCTCGTTATTGTCATTTTTAGTCACTTTTTTGTCATTTTTAGTCTCGTTATTGTCATTTTTAGTCACGTTTTTGTCATTTTTAGTCTCGTTATTGTCATTTTTAGTCATGTTTTTGTAATTTTTAGTCTTGTGTGTCATTTTTAGTTGCATTTTAGTGGTTTTTAGTCGTTTTTAGTCATGTTTTTGTAATTTTTAGTCTCGTTATTGTCATTTTCAGTCACGTTTTTGTCATTTTTAGTCTCGTTATTGTAATTTGTAGTCTTGTTTTTGTAATTTTTAGTCTCAAGTTATTGTCATTTTTAGTCACGTTTTTGTCATTTTTAGTCTCGTTATTGTCATTTTTAGTCATGTTTTTGTAATTTTTAGTCTCGTGTGTCATTTTTTGTTGCATTTTAGTGGTTTTTAGTCGTTTTTAGTCATGTTTTTGTAATTTTTAGTCTCGTTATTGTCATTTTCAGTCACGTTTTTGTCATTTTTAGTCTCGTTATTGTCATTTTTAGTCATGTTTTTGTAATTTTTAGTCTCATTTTGTCATTTTTAGTCTCATTTTTGAGTAAAGTTTGACAATTTTTGAGTTAAAAATTGTCAAACTTTACAATCACAACGCTCCAACAACAACAATAACGTTCAGTTGTGTTTGTCATATTTAAACGTGTCTTTGTCGTTTTAGTCGTTAGTCACTTTTTTTTGCTGTTTTTAGTCACGTTTGTCACATTCAGCAGTCATTTTTTGTTATTTTAGTCACGTTTTTGTCATTTTTAGTCACATTTTTGTCCTTTTTAGTCTCGTGTGTCATTTTTAGTTGCATTTTAGTGGTTTTTAGTCAAGTTTTTGTCATTTTTAGTCTCGTGTGTCATTTTTAGTTGCATGTTAGTCGTTTTTAGTCATGTTTTTGTCATTTTTAGTCTCGTTATTGTCATTTTTAGTCACGTTTTGTCATTTTTAGTCTCGTTATTGTCATTTTTAGTCATGTTTTTGTAATTTTTAGTCTCGTGTGTCATTTTTAGTTGCATTTTAGTAGTTTTTAGTCAAGTTTTTGTTATTTTTAGTCTCTTGTGTCATTTTTAGTTGCATTTTAGTCTTTTTTAGACATTTTTTTGTCATTTTTAGACTCGTTTTTGTCTTTTTTAGTAACGTTTTTGTCATTTTTAGTCTCGTTATTGTCATTTTTAGTCACGTTTTTGTCATTTTTAGTCTCGTTATTGTCATTTTTAGTCATGTTTTTGTAATTTTTAGTCTCATTTTTGTCATTTTTAGTCTCATTTGTAATGTTTTAGTCATTTTTAGTCACATTTTAGTCATTTTTAGTCACGTTTTTGTCACTTTTAGTCACGTTTTTGTCACTTTGAGTCTCGTTTGTCATTCTTAGTCGCATTTTAGTCACGTTTTAGTCACATTTTTAGTCACGTTTTAGTCACATTTTTAGTCACTTTTTTTTCATTTTTAGTCGCGTTTTTGTCACATTCAGTTGTGTTCGTCATATTTAAACACATCTTGCATTTTTTGAGTAAAGTTTGACAATTTTTGAGTTAAAACGAGCCTGTTGCACGGTTCCCGCTCCTTTACAATCACAGCGTTCCGAGAATAACAAAGTATTTCACACAAACGACTAAAAATAGCCCATTTCCGCGGCGGTGACAAAGCGCAGTTCGTCGTCGTGTCTTTCATTTCAGACAAAACTCCTCCACGTGCCGCGCTTTTAACAAAGGCTTCCGCACGCGCTCAGTGGAGACGGCGGGCGCATTGTGCTGAAATCTGATATTTGTCAAAGTGAAGATAATCCGCTCTTTAATGGGGAGCGCTCGGAGACGGGACACAATAGGTGCACAATCTGGATCCGCGAGACTGTACCGGGAAAATTAAGACCAAAAAGACTGACAAGGCTTTGAAAATACTCGAGATGGAAAGTGTTTGAGGAAAGACGAGATGTGAGAAAAGTTGGCGAAAGAACGTGCACGCATAAAACATGAGCTGCAATTAATAAAAAGAAACAATATATGAGTAAATTGAGCTGGGCGATACGGCAAAATATCACGATTTTCTTGGGGCCAGATCATGATTTCGATTTTATCTCGATTCGTGTTCACTTTGTATTTTTCTGTTGCCTTTAATAAAGCTGCACCATTTAGGAAAAATATCTAAGATTTTTTTCTGGCCAGTGCGATTGTGATTAGATTTGTGATTTATGTTTTGATAGAAGGATTCTGTTCACATTTTAAAACACAATTTTCATCTTTTAGCCGTGTTTTTGTCACTTTCAATTGTGTGTCATATTTAAACACTGTTTTTAGTCTTGTTTGTAATTTTTAGTCGCATTTTAGTCACTTTGAATCACGTTTTTGTCATTCAGTTGCGTTTGTCATATTTAAACACATCTTTGTTTTTTTTGTCACGTTTGTCGTTTTAGTTGCGTTTTTGTCGCTGTGATATCGATTATAGCATTAGCCAATATACTGCGATACTTTTGCAGCTCTAATTTATAATGTTATCGATATAACGACCCAATGATAATTTAACACAAGAGTTGCTACCAGTATTAAAAATATGTACAATAAATAATTCAGTATTTCATTAAAAAAAATATATATAAGTTGATGTAGTAAGTAATTTACACATATCGTTTAATAGTTGAATAGTTTTATTTTGACACTTAAAGATGACGATGGCACTGCACAACTACACTACACTTACTCCAACTTATCGTTCAATAAATGAGAAAAGGAACTATATATTTTGGTGCTTAAGATTTATTGGGGTACATTTTTTTAGGGACATTTTAGTTATTTTATTGTAGTACGACAATTGTAAGGGTTTAGTGGGATTATTCATCTTTTCTTCAGCATAAAGTAGCTTCATTTTAGCGTTCATCATATTTTTCTGTAGCAATATGAATAACAGTAGTAAAAAAAACATTTCTATAGATTTTGTCCCCTCATTATACTTTTATTATTTGGAACAGTAAAAAGTGATAATAATTAAGTCATTTCACGTCATAATTTTGGGGAAAATGATCAAGAACTTGCATTTTTGCGTCTTGTGAAGCGATTTGTGCACCTTTTACTGCTGTTCGAAGGCACTCTTTAGATAACCGCTGATCGATTGGTTAAAAATCATCCCAAAAATAGTCTGCTGAGGATTCGAACATTTTGGTATTGTCTGTAAAAAAAATACTGATTGAAGGATTTTATTAACTTACATGAACTTAGCCGTATCTAAACCGACCATTTAGCGCTACTTTCACAAATTCAGACGTTTTCAGCTTAAAATATGAAGGCAGGAGCGCTTTTTGTGCTCGGCGGCGAATAGTAAAAATGTGAAATCGCGAGTATAAGTTTGTGTAGCGAGCGCGGCGGCGGAGAGGGAGGAGCACAGGCCAAAAGAGACGAAATGAGAATGGCCCACTCCGGCTGAAGTTAATGACGGCGGATCAAAAAAGGCAGTTTTCATTCAACTCTTTGAATTATTCAGGGTTGCAGGGCACTCATTTGCATTGCAGATGTCCACGGTGCTTTTGCCCATTCGGAAAGAGAGAGAGAAGGGGGGAGAAAGGGGGAGAGAGTGGCCGGGCCTGAGGGTTAAAGCGGCAATAGACAGATCTGCAGAGTATCGGACGAAGAGAGAGAAGAGAAGGAGAGAGAGAAAGAGAGAGTGGGGCCCGGTCTAGAAAGGTTAAGGAGGAAATAGATTTATAGACTATATCGGATGAAGAGGAGAGTGTAGAGAGAGAAGGGAGAGGGGGAGAAAAGAGGGGGAGAGAGAAGAGTCAGAGAGAAAAGAGTGGAAAGAAAGGAACGTTGGATAAAGAGCTAAGGAGAGGAGGGAGAAAGAAAGAGATAGATAGGGGAAAAAGAGAAAAAGTTAGAGAGAAGAGAGGGTGGAAGGAAAGCAAAGTTGGATAAAGAGAAAGTAGGGGAGAAAGGAGAAAAAGAGTGTGTTGAGGAAAAAGGAAACGTGGATAAATAGAGTTAAGGAGAGGAGGGAGAAAGAGATAAAGAGCGAAGAGTTAGAGAGAAGAGAGGGTGGAAGGAAAGCAAAGTTGGATAAAGAGAGAGGGGAGAAAAGGAGAAAAAGAGTGTGTGTTGAGGAAATAGATTTATAGATTACATCGGATGAAGAGGAGAGTGTAGAGAGAGAAGGAGAGGGGGAGAAAAGAGTGGAAGAGAGAAGAGTTAGAGTAAGTTGGATAAAGAGAAAGTGGGGGAGAAAGAAAAGAGGGAGACAGAGAGGAGAAGTGGGGTAGAAAAAGAAGAGGAGGGAGAAAGGAGAGAGCAAGAGGCTGGAGAGAGAGAGAGAGACAGAGAGAGAGGCCAGGCCTGAGGGTTAAAGCGGCAATAGACAGATCTGCAGAGTATCAGACGAAGAGAGAGAAGAGAAGGAGAGAGAGAAAGAGAGAGTGGGGCCCGGTCTAGAAAGGTTAAGGAGGAAATAGATTTATAGACTATATCGGGTGAAGAGTATAAAGAGAAGGGAGAGGAGTTAGAGAGAAGAGGGTGTGAGAAAGGAAAGTTGGAGAAAGAGATAGTGTGGAGGAGGAGAGCGAGAGAGAAGAGAAAAAAGAGAAAGAGGGAAGAGTTAGAGAGAGAAGAGAGGGTGGAAAAAAGTAAAGTTGCAGAGAAAGGGAGGGAGAAAGGAGGAGGGATAAAGGGAGAGAAGAGACAAAAAAGAAAGCTCAAAAAGAGTGTGTGTTAAGGTGGAAATAAACCAATTGAAGAGGAGAGTGTAGAGAGAGAAGGGGAAAAGAGTGGAAGAGAGAAGAGTCAGAGAGGAGATTGGAAAGAAAGAAACGTTGGATAAAAGAGTTAAGGAGAGGAGGGAGAAAGAAAGAAAAAAAGAGGGAAGAGTTAGACAGAAGAGGATGGAAGGAAAGCAAAGTTGGATAAAGAGAAAGGAGGGGAGAAAGGAGAGAGAAAAGGAGAAAGAGAGTGTTGGTTGAGGAAAAAGACAGATTTATAGATTACATCGAGTTAGAGAGAGAAGAGGATGGAAGGAAAGCAAAGTTGGATAAAGAGAAAGGAGGGGAGAAAGGAGAGAGAAAAGGAGAAAGAGAGTGTTGGTTGAGGAAAAAGACAGATTTATAGATTACATCGGATGAAGAGGAGAGTGTAGAGAGAAGGGAGAGGGGGAGAAAAGAGTGGAAGAGAGAAGAGTTAGAGTAAGTTGGATGAAGAGAAAGTGGAGGAGAAAGAAAAGAGGGAGACAAAAAGAAGAGAGGAGGGAGAAAGGAGAGAGCAAGAGGCTGGAGAGAGAGACAGACAGAGAGAAAGACAGGGAGAGAGTGGCCAGGCCTGAGGGTTAAAGCGGCAATAGACAGATCTGCAGTGTATCGGACGAAGAGAGAGAAGAGGAGGAGAGAGAAAGATAAAGTGTGGCCCGGTCTAGAAAGGTTAAGAAGGAAATAGACAGATTTATAGACAATATCGGATGAAGAGGAGAGTGTAGAGAGAGAAGGGAGAGGGGGAGGAAAGAGCGGAAGAGAGAAGAGGGTGGAAAGACAGGAAAGTTGGATAGAGAGTGAAGGGGAGGAAGGAGAAAGAAAGAGATAAGAGAGCTAGGGAAAAAAGAGAAAGGAAAAACGAAAGCGGGAAGAGTTACAGAAGACAGGGTGGGAATTAAGCAAAGTTGCAGAGAAAGAGGGAGAAGGAAGGAGGGATAAGACAAAAAAGAGGAAAAAAAAGAAAGGACAAAATGAGAGTGTGTGTGTTAAGGTGGAAATATAGAGTTATTGACTATATCGGATGAAGAGGAGAGTCTAGAGAGAAGGGGAGAAAAGAGCAGAAGAGAGTAAGTTGGATAAAGAGAAAATGGAGAAGAAACGAAGGAGAAAGAGCGAGTAGAGGAGGAGAGAAAGAGGAGGCCGAGAGAAAAAAGGAGAAAGAGTGGGGATAAAAATGAAAGAGAAAAAGGCTGTGAGAGAAAGGAAAAGAGGAAGCGAAGAGAACAGAGAAAAAGAGGCAAAGTGAGAATGAAGAGAAAGAGGCAGAGAGCAAGAAAAGGAGAGAAAGAGAGGAGGCAGGGAGAGCGAGAAGAGAGAAAGAGAGGAGGCAGGGAGAGCGAGAAGAGAGAAAGAGAGGAGGCAGGGAGAAAGAGAAAGATTAGGGGCAAAGATGAAAGAGAAAAAGAGGGAGGAAAAAAGTGGGGGAAAAGATAAGAGACAGAGAGAGAAGACAAAAAGAGGGAGAGAAGAGAAAAGAGAAAAAGAGGTAGAGTGAGAATGAGGAAAAAGAGGCAGAGAGAGCAAGAAAAGGAAAAAATGAGGCAGAGAGCGAGAAGAGAAGTAGAGAAAGAGGAGGCAGAGATGAAAAAGGAGAAAGAGGAGGCAAAGAACAGAAAAAGAGGAGGCAGAGAGAAAAAGATAAGCGGCAGAGAGAGAAGAGAAAAAGAGGCAGAGAAAGAAAGGAGAAAAAGAGGAGGCAGAGAGTGAGAATGAAGAAAAAGGCAGAGAGTGAGAATGAAGAAAAAGGCAGAGAGCGGGAAGAGAAGGAGAGAAAGAGGAGGCAGAGAGAAAAGGAGGAAAATATAAGAGGCAGGGAAAGAAGAGAAAGAGGCAGAGAGAAAAGAAGAGAAAGAGACAGAGAGAAGAGAAAAAGGCAGAGAGAAAAGGAGAAAAAGAGACAGAAGAGAAAAAGGCAGAGAGAAAAGGAGAAAAAGAGACAGAGAGAAGAGAAAAAGGCAGAGAGAAAAGGAGAAAAAGAGACAGAGAGAAGAGAAAAAGGCAGAGAGAAAAGGAGAAAAAGAGACAGAAGAGAAAAAGGCAGAGAGAAAAGGAGAAAAAGAGGCAGAGAGGAGAAAAAGGCAGAGAAAAGGAGAAAAAGAGACAGAAAGAGAAAGAGGCAGAGAGAAAAGGAGAAAAAGAGACAAGAGAAAAAGGCAGAGAGAAAAGGAGAAAGAGACAGAGAAGAGGAAAAAGGCAGAGAGAAAAGGAGAAAAAGAGACAGAGAGAAGAGAAAAAGGCAGAGAGAAAAGGAGAAAAAGAGGCAGAGAGTGAGAACGAAGAAAAAGAGGCAGAGAGCAAGAAGAGAAGGTGAGAAAGAGGAGGCAGGGAGAGAAAAGGAGAGGAGGCAAAGAGAAAAAGAGGAGGCAGAGAGAGCGAGAAGAGGAGAGAAAGAGGAGGCAGAGAGAGAAAAGGAGAGGAGAAGGGAAAAAGAGGAGGCAGACAGTGAGAAGAGGAGAGAAAGAGGAGGCAGAGAGAGAAAAGGAGAGGAGAAGGGAAAAAGAGGAGGCAGACAGTGAGAAGAGGAGAGAAAGAGAGGAGGCAGAGAGAAAACAGAAGGAGAAAGAGGGCAAAGAGAACAGAGAAAAAGAGGCGGCAGAGAGAGAAAACAGAAGGAGAAAGAGAGAGGGCAAAGAGAACCGAGAAAAAGAGGAGGCAGAGAGAGAAAACAGAAGGAGAAAGAGGGCAAAGAGAATCGAGAAAAAGAGGAGGCAGAGAGAGAAAACAGAAGGAGAAAGAGGGCAAAGAGAACAGAGAAAAAGAGGAGGCAGAGAGAGAAAACAGAAGGAGAAAGAGAGGGCAAAGAGAACCGAGAAAAAGAGGAGGCAGAGAGAGAAAAGAGAAGGAAAAAGAGAGAGGGCAAAGAGAACCGAGACAAAGAGGAGGTAGAGAGAGAGAGAAAACAGAAGGAGAAAGAGAGAGGGCAAAGAGAACCGAGAAAAAGAGGAGGCAGAGAGAGAGAAAACAGAAGGAGAAAGAGGGCAAAGAGAACAGAGAAAAAGAGGCGGCAGAGAGAGAAAACAGAAGGAGAAAGAGGGCAAAGAGAACCGAGAAAAAGAGGAGGCAAGAGAGAGAAAACAGAAGGAGAAAGAGAGAGGGCAAAGAGAACCGAGAAAAAGAGGCGGCAGAGAGAGAAAACAGAAGGAGAAAGAGAGAGGGCAAAGAGAACAGAGAAAAAGAGGAGGCAGAGAGAGAAAACAGAAGGAGAGAGAGGGCAAAGAGAACCGAGAAAAAGAGGCAGAGAGAGAGAAAACAGAAGGAGAAAGAGAGAGGGCAAAGAGAACCGAGAAAAAGAGGAGGCAGAGAGAGAAAACAGAAGGAGAAAGAGAGAGGGCAAAGAGAACCGAGAAAAAGAGGAGGCAAGAGAGAAAACAGAAGGAGAAAGAGAGAGGGCAAAGAGAACCGAGAAAAAGAGGAGGCAGAGAGAGAAAACAGAAGGAGAAAGAGGGCAAAGAGAACAGAGAAAAAGAGGCGGCAGAGAGAGAAAACAGAAGGAGAAAGAGGGCAAAGAGAACAGAGAAAAAGAGGAGGCAGAGAGAGAAAACAGAAGGAGAAAGAGGGCAAAGAGAACAGAGAAAAAGAGGAGGCAGAGAGAGAAAACAGAAGAGGAGAAAAGAGAGGGCAAAGAGAACCGAGAAAAAGAGGCAGCAGAGAGAGAAAAAAGTAGTAAAAAGAGAGAGGGCAAAGAGAACCGAGACAAAGAGGAGGTAGAGAGAGAGAGAAAACAGAAGGAGAAAGAGAGAGGGCAAAGAGAACCGAGAAAAAGAGGCAGAGAGAGAGAAAACAGAAGGAGAAAGAGGGCAAAGAGAACAGAGAAAAAGAGGCGGCAGAGAGAGAAAACAGAAGGAGAAAGAGAGAGGGCAAAGAGAACCGAGAAAAAGAGGAGGCAAGAGAGAGAAAACAGAAGGAGAAAGAGAGAGGGCAAAGAGAACCGAGAAAAAGAGGCGGCAGAGAGAGAAAACAGAAGGAGAAAGAGAGAGGGCAAAGAGAACCGAGAAAAAGAGGAGGCAGAGAGAGAAAACAGAAGGAGAAAGAGGGCAAAGAGAACAGAGAAAAAGAGGAGGCAGAGAGAGAAAACAGAAGGAGAAAGAGAGAGGGCAAAGAGAACAGAGAAAAAGAGGAGGCAGAGAGAGAAAACAGAAGGAGAAAGAGGGCAAAGAGAACCGAGAAAAAGAGGCGGCAGAGAGAGAAAACAGAAGGAGAAAGAGGGCAAAGAGAACCTAGAAAAAGAGGAGGAAGAGAGAGAGAACAGAAGGAGAAAGAGAGAGGGCAAAGAGAACCGAGAAAAAGAGGAGGCAGAGAGAGAAAACAGGAGGAGAAAGAGAGAGGGCAAAGAGAACAGAGAAAAAGAGGAGGCAGAGAGAGAAAACAGAAGGAGAAAGAGGGCAAAGAGAACAGAGAAAAAGAGGTGGCAGAGAGAGAGAACAGAAGGAGAAAGAGAGAGGGCAAAGAGAACAGAGAAAAAGAGGAGGCAGAGAGAGAGAAAACAGAAGGAGAAAGAGAGAGGGCAAAGAGAACAGAGAAAAAGAGGAGGCAGAGAGAGAAAACAGAAGGAGAAAGAGAGAGGGCAAGGAGACCCGAGAAAAAGAGGAGGCAGAGAGAGAGAAAACAGAAGGAGAAAGAGGGCAAAGAGAACAGAGAAAAAGAGGCGGCAGAGAGAGAAAACAGAAGGAGAAAGAGAGAGGGCAAAGAGAACCGAGAAAAAGAGGAGGCAGAGAGAGAAAACAGAAGGAGAAAAAGATAAGCGGCACAGAGAGAAGAGAAATGGATTACAGAGAGACACAGAGAGAAGAGAAAGGGGGAGAGCGCGGGAGGAGCAGGAGGGGAGGAGGCGCAGAGGGGGAGAGAGCGGGCCTGGTCCATGCTAAACAGGAGATTATCTGCAGTTTCCGACGGGGCGAGTTCATCGGTCACAGATGGAGTCAAAGCAAATAAAACCGAGGTCAGGAAACACGGCGAGAACGCAGCGCGCCGTCGATGCAAATGTGATCCGCGCGGAAGTCCATCTCTGAACGCACGAAAGAGGCGGGATTTGATTTAAAACAGGATAAAGTCGAGGAGGAAAACGTCGGAGGAGGTCACGGAAGGAGCACGACCTCGACGGAAACAGAGAACGCCAACGCAAATGTAGAAATGAGGACGTTTGCCGATGAAAAGAGTTTAAAGTGCGCACTCACAATTTTCTAATAATGATAGAGTTTGGTGGGAGGGCACCTGTGGTAAATGTTTAGCGCGGTTTTGCGTTTGTGAAGCGGCCGTTTGCGAGGAAAGTTTGGAAAATAAATGTTTAAAATGACAGGAAGTGGTGAATCCCTCTGTGATGTCATCAAAAAGCGATGTGCCATTGAAAATACTTTAGTTTTTGTTGCTTTTAGTCTAGTTTTTGTTGCTTTTAGTCTAGTTTTTGTTGTTTTTAGTCTAGTTTTTGTTGTTTTTAGTCTAGTTTTTGTTGTTTTTAGTCTAGTTTTTGTTGTTTTTAGTCTAGTTTTTGTTGTTTTTAGTCTAGTTTTTGTTGTTTTTAGTCTAGTTTTTGTTGTTTTTAGTCTAGTTTTGTTGTTTTTAGTCTAGTTTTTGTTGCTTTTAGTTACATTTTTCCACCAATAATCCTGTTTTTGTTGTTTTTAGTCTAGTTTTTGTTGTTTTTAGTCTAGTTTTTGTTGTTTTTAGTCTAGTTTTTGTTGCTTTTAGTTACATTTTTCCACCAATAATCATGTTTTGTTGCTTTTACTTGGGTTTGTGTTGCATTTATTGTGTGTTTGTTGCTTCTAGTCACATTTTTGCCATTAATATTTGTGGTTTTGTAGTTTTTAGTCAGGCTTTTGTTGCTGTTTGTCATGTTTTTGTCACATTTTTCGAGAGAAGTTCAAATATTCCATAAACATTCTCTCTCTAAAGCCTCAGTCTCATATTTTAACCTTGATTTGGTTCAAAATGTGTTTAAAAAGTCTCAAAGTTGAACAGAGACACAGTTTGACTCTGTTCTTTTTGTCACTTTTAGTCACATTTCGTTTCTTGTAGTTGTGTTTTTTTCCACCAATAATCCTGGTTTTGTTGTTTTTAGTGGAGTTTTTCTTGTGTTAACTGTATTTTTTTTGTTTTGTTGTCATATTTTTGTCGTTTAAGCCAAGTTTTTGTCACTTTTAATCACATTTTGTTTGTTGTAGTTGGCAGTTAACGCTCGACTGACACATTTTTCTGACAGTTTAAGACGTCTTTCAACAAAATAAAGTGTTATCAGGGATTATTATTTGTCAAATCATAACTATTGGGTCACCTTTATGGATTTTGGCCCTTGTTTTCAAAATGGTTGCTATGGTAACAGTTGTGGATTTACCATAGTCATATTTGCGCCTCATGCTCAACCAGGAAGTAACATTTTAAAGTGCGTATGACAGGTTTTTATGATTTTCTAATTTTTAGTTTATTCAGTGTATTAATACCTGTTGTAAATATAAATTATAGTTTTACGCCAATCACGTCGCAGTTTGGGGGGAAAAGTTCAAAAATCAGGAAGTAAACAAATTGATGACGTCACACTGGGGAGACAAAGATTATGCATAATTTACTACCTTTTTGACTCTTTAAAGGTCCCATATTCTGCTATTTTCCCTTTTACACAGTCTATTCTAAGGGCTTTGTTGATAAAATTTTGCGTTGTGTAATATCCATAACATAACAGTTTACAAAAAACACCCATTTCTTGGACTGGCCCCCCTCCTTGTAAAAGCAAACGGCTCACTCTGCGATCTGACCCCCCCGAACAGAGAGCAGGCTGCCTCCCCCGCCCAACCCGCGCACCTCCCCCGCCCAACCCGTGCCGAAGCCTAGAGCGGAGATGGTGCATGCGCCGTGTGCTCCGGTAAACAGCGATACATTTTCTCGTCCTGACGGTGCGTCGTGCTGAGTCCTACGTCCTGGATCTGACCTGGAGTTTGACGTGCTCCAGGGCCTCGACGACGGACGTTGCCGTTTGGTAAATAACAAGCTAACTCTTCTATCTGTCGTATCCATCGTGTAATTACTGTGTAGCATTAGCATTAGCTGTTTTTACTCTGCGGCTGCGCGCTTCCTGGAGGCGTGGCTTAAACACCGCGTCATCCTGGTGAAGCGCGTCATCTTAGTGAGGAGCCCCCGTCTGCTGCTCAGCCGAGGGGGACGGAAAAGACAGTTCTCTAGTGAAAACATGAGGGAATCAATCAAAAAACCACTTTGAGCACAACATACGAGGCCCAAATAGCACTGGAGGAAGGTTAAAACCTCTGAAAAGTCGATTTTGCATGTTATGGGACCTTTAAGCATTGATTCAACAAAGTGTTTCTGACATTAGATGAGTTTTGGCCCAGTGCACAGTGAGGTAAAAAATAGATGTACTTCTGTAAGAGGAGTTAATTTATGGAACGATTTGGAGGAAACATTAAAATACTCAAACTATTTACACCTTTAAAACAAAACTTAGGTCCAACGTAATAAACAAATGTCAAGAAATCGGAAGAATGAGTGCATTTGTCTGCAGGTTAGTAACTGTCGGTTTATATTATAACAAATGTATGGATATAAGTTAATTGTGCCTACGTGTATAGATTTCTATCATGTTCATCTTTCGCTGTCTGGAACGTCATTTTTAGTTATTAGGGTTCGGCAAAATAAGTGTTAAACTTCAGCCTAAAACCTTGAGGTCTGTAAAATGTTTTTATTCTTATGCTCTTGCTTTTTCATACTATTTTTTGTCTATTGACCGAAGAAAAATTAACAAAAACTAAGGTTGCTAAGTAATACCTAGTGTCATGCCATCATTTACAATCAGGAAGTAAAATTAAAAACATAGAAATAGCTCAACTGGGGGTAAAATGTGTAAAGAATTTAAGAAAAAATGGAAATATATGCATCTTGGCAGCATTTTAGTTAACAGTGTAGTCCAACCTGCCATAGGCGCTTAAAAGATGAAATGTGCAGAGAAGAAAACAGTCCGGAGGTCACGGAAGGAGCGCGACCTCAACGGAAAGAATGCGAACGCCAACGCAAATGTATAAAATGAGGACGTTTGCCGATGAAAAGAGTTTAAATCGAACAGATAATACAGAAAGATGGAGGATGTTTTCGAGAACTTCAACAATGGAAGCGCTAAATCGTAAGGTCCACGGGTCAATGTCAGATTCGCAGATGTCGCAGTTTCCTTTGGCGGGACACTTCCTCAGGACCGATCCCGCTCGAAGCCGCTCTGCTCACGTTCAGTCCAGGGTTCGCCGAGCATTTTATTCTGTCAAAATAAAGCTTTACGCACGTCGCCGTGACATTCACCTTATTCCGGAAGTTGCCGTATGCGCCGCCGTCTTGTTTCCGTTGTAGTTTACACGGGGCAGACGAGCTCAACAGAAAATAAGTTCTACATGGACTAAAAAGACGTTTTCAGTCGCCCAGGAAATCGTTGCGTTGTGACTTGTTGTTGCTCGTGTTCATTAAACATTTTACACAAATCAATCTACTTTATGTAACGGCGAGACTTTTCCCTCGTTCGTCATTAGCTTTAACGGAGTTCTCGTCAAACGGAAGTGCGTTTACAACAAAAGTGCGTATCTGTGGCATAAAGAGCCAAAAGTGGGCGGGGCAGAAGGTGAATAACTTTGACTTTATCTTATTTCTCTTTAATTTAGCAACTTTTACAAACGCGAAAACACCGCTAGCATGTCGTGCTAACCTCTGCTAACAGGTACAACTACGATGACCTTATCACACGGAGCTGAGCCTGAATGTCGTAGCTACAATTGATCGTGTGATTCATCGCACAATGTGACTGCGTTCTGTCTAACGACTTAACCACATCTTACAAGACGGGGAAAAAACAGTGGAGTACAGTGGACACTCTGCTTTAAAGGTCCCATAACATGCAAAATGGACTTTTCAGAGGTTTTAACCTTCCTCCAGTGCTATTTGGGCCTCGTATGTTGTGCCCAAAGTGGTTTTTTGATTGATTCCCTCATGTTTTCACTAGAGAACTGTCTTTTCCGTCCCCCTCGGCTGAGCAGCAGACGGGGGCTCCTCACTAAGATGACGCGGTGTTTAAGCCACGCCTCCAGGAAGAGCGCAGCCGCAGAATAAAAACAGCTAATGCTAATGCTACACAGTAATTACACGATGGATACGACAGATAGAAGAGTTAGCTTGTTATTTACCAAACGGCAACGTCCGTCGTCGAGGCCCTGGAGCACGTCAAACTCCAGGTCAGATCCAGGACGTAGGACTCAGCACGACGCACCGTCAGGACGAGAAAATGTTTATTCAGTGTTTGTGTATCGCTGTTTACCGGAGCACACGGCGCATGCACCATCTCCGCTCTAGGCTTCGGCACGAGTTGGGCGGGGGAGGCAGCCTGCTCTCTGTTCGGGGGGGTCAGATCTCAGAGTGAGCCGTTTGCTTTTACAAGGAGGGGGGCCAGTCCAAGAAGTGGGTGTTTTTTGGAAACTGTTATGTTATGGATATTACACAACGAGAAAATGTTTCAACAAAGCCCTTAGAATAGACTGTGTAAAGGGGAAAAGAGCAGAATATGGGACCTTTAAAGAAACCGTCAATCACAATATGACGATTTCACAAAAATAGCAGATTGTCACATGGACCAGCTCAACATTCCATTTTTATCACCGTATCGTCCAGCCCTAGAACAGCCATAAAAATAACCCAAGTTTGAGCTCCGATATTCAACCAAACGCCCTTTAAAGCTCACACAATGCAGCAAAAACCACTTCTTTTAAGTTCAAGTGTTGGCGTCATTTATAA
This sequence comes from Rhinogobius similis, assembly GCA_019453435.1. Lineage (NCBI taxonomy): Eukaryota > Metazoa > Chordata > Actinopteri > Gobiiformes > Gobiidae > Rhinogobius > Rhinogobius similis. The sequence continues at coordinate 19,375,736 of CM033639.1, forward strand.
TTGACCAATTCAGGTGCAATATTGTTATCTACAATGCGAAACTTTTAGGGTCAGACGCATGCAATTTCGTCCGTTTTAAGTTCCTATCTTCTGTTGCTATTACTGCACCTTTCTGACTTTTTATCACTCTATGCTATTACCCACCAATTCAGCCGCAGACTATGTAATTGCGAAACAAATATAGTTCGATTTCGGAGGGAGAGCTCGCGTAGAAATGATGTGTTATTAGGAGAGGGGGTTGAAAGTGACACAAAGAAATGAAAAAAAGTCTGCAAATAATGTGTTTGTTGCGTTGACGCCTGCTGTTTTTGCAAAAGTGGTGCTTTGACACTGCCGTCAGAGCGGGAAGGCGAAATGACAGGCTCCAGGAGAACCGCGGCGCGTCTTTGGGAGTGAATTTGTTTGAAAAACGAGAGGGAGGAGGAGAACACAGAGGGAGGGAGAAAGAAATAGAATAAAAACATGCTGAAATTTGTCGTGTGACAGAGCAACGGAGTGAGTCGTGAAGCGAGTGGCTCCACCTTTCACCTAAAAACATCCAAACGCGAGATCAGAGCGACGCTCGAGGACATGAAATGAGTCTGAGACAAAAGAGAGCGCAAAGTAAAACTATGGATGATGATAGAGATAAACTGCAAGAAAATATATAACGAGCTGTACATAGGATTGATGTTAACAAAAGTCAATCAATATTTCTTTGGAGAATCCCGATATTGTGCTATCACCTCCTCCATCACCGTGAGGTCCAGGAGCCACAGCCAGGAACAAACAAACTACAGACATTATTGTGCCTCTGCTGAGAAGGTGATCATCTGTCCAGGACCTGAGCGTCTCCAGGACCAGGTCGATCACAGCTGACCCTTCTCACCTGGACATGGACTATTTGAGCCCCTCCCCTCGGGCAGAGGCTACGGTCCATCCGGACAGAACCTCCCGCCACAAGAACAGTTCCTGTCCCTCTGCTGTTGAACTCATGAACACTTAACACCTGCCACTTTAATAATGTAAATAATCCTCTTCCACTGTTTGCACTGCAGGTTTGCTCTATGGTTCTGATCTACTGTATTTAATTTTTATTCTACACACATTTAATTTCGCAATGGCAATAAAAAGCTTTCTGATTCTATGAACTACTCCTGGTTTTGGTCCTGTTTTAGTCCTTTAACCCTTTTTTAAGCCCTGTTTTAGTCCTCCTTTAGTCCAAGTTTACACCTGGTTTAGACATGTCTGAGTCACGTATTAGTCTTGTTCAAGTCCCGCTTTAGTCCTCCTTTAGAACTGTTTTAGACCTGCTTTAGTTTTGCTGCCCTGCTTTAGTCTTGCTTTAGTCTTGCTTTAGTCTTGCTTTAGTCTTGCTTTAGACCTGCCTTAGACCTGCTTTTAGTCCTGCTTTAGTTTTGGTGCCCTGCTTTAGTCTTGTTCTAGTCTTGCCTTAGTCTTGCTTTAGTCTTGTTTTAGTCTTGTTTTAGTCTTGCTTTAGTCTCGCTTTAGTCTCGTTTTAGTCTTGCTTTAGTCTTGCTTTAGTCTTGTTTTAGTCTTGCTTTAGTCTCGCTTTAGTCTTGCTTTAGTCTTGCCATAGACCTCCTGCTTTTAGACCTGCTTTAGTTTTGCTGCCTTGCTTTAGTCTTGCTTTAGTCTTGTTTTAGTCTTGCTTTAGTCTGTTTTAGTCTGTTTTAGTCTGTTTTAGTCTGTTTTAGTCTGCTTTAGTCTTGCTTTAGTCTTGCTTTAGTCTTGCTTTAGTCTTGCTTTAGTCTTGCTTTAGTCTTGCTTTAGTCTGTTTTAGTCTGCTTTAGTCTGTTTTAGTCTGCTTTAGTCTGCTTTAGTCTGCTTTAGTCTGCTTTAGTCTTGCTTTAGTCTTGCTTTAGTCTGCTTTAGTCTTGCTTTAGTCTTGCTTTAGTCTGCTTTAGTCTTGCTTTAGTCTTGCTTTAGTCTTGCTTTAGTCTTGCTTTAGTCTTGCTTTAGTCTGGTTTTAGTCTGGTTTTAGTCTGCTTTAGTCTGTTTCAGTCTTGCTTTAGTCTTGCTTTAGTCTTGTTGTAGTCTTGTTTTAGTCTTGTTTTAGTCTGCTTTAGTCTGCTTTAGTCTGCTTTAGTCTGCTTTAGTCTGCTTTAGTCTTGCTTTAGTCTTGCTTTAGTCTTGCTTTAGTCTTGCTTTAGTTTTGCTGCCTTGCTTTAGTCTTGTTTTAGTCTTGCTTTAGTCTGTTTTAGTCTGTTTTAGTCTGTTTTAGTCTTGCTTTAGTCTTGCTTTAGTCTTGCTTTAGTCTTGCCTTAGACCTCCTGCTTTTAGTCCTGCTTTTAGTCCTGCTTTAGTCCTGCTTTAGTTTTGCTGCCTTGTTTTACTCCTGTTTTTGTCTCGCTTTAGACCTGGTTTAGTCCTGTTTTTACCCCGCTCTTGTGTTTTAGAATTCTGGTTCAGTTCTAGGTTGGAAACTGGTAAATGTTGCATTTTATTTTCCCACAAAAGTCTAACACCGCGCCAATTATTTCATCATTATCGAATTAACAGCGACCCCAATTTGTGTTTGGAGACTATGACCCTCCAAAAAGTTACGCTGAACAGCCGCCCGTCTTAAATAGTCACAACTGCTCAGACCGATTCTTATTTTTGCTTTGTACAGAGAACGTTAGAAGTGACTTTGAGTGCGTCGGATCGTCGCTCTAGCTCCAGGACCTTTAGACCTGCTTTAGTTTTGCTGCCTTGCTTTAGTCTTGCTTTAGTCTTGTTTTAGTCTGTTTTAGTCTTGCTTTAGTCTTGTTTTAGTCTTGCTTTAGTCTTGCTTTAGTCTTGCTTTAGTCTTGTTTTAGTCTGTTTTAGTCTTGCTTTAGTCTTGTTTGTCTGTTTTAGTCTGTTTTAGTCTGTTTTAGTCTTGCCATAGACCTCCTGCTTTTAGACCTGCTTTAGTTTTGCTGCCTTGCTTTAGTCTTGCTTTAGTCTTGTTTTAGTCTGTTTTAGTCTGTTTTAGTCTTGCTTTAGTCTGTTTTAGTCTTGCCTTAGACCTCCTGCTTTTAGACCTGCTTTTTAGTCCTGCTTTTAGTCCTGCTTTAGACCTGCTTTAGTTTTGCTGCCTTGCTTTAGTCTCGCTTTAGTCTTGCTTTAGTCTGTTTTAGTCTCGCTTTAGTCTTGCTTTAGTCTTGCTTTAGTCTTGCTTTAGTCTGCTTTAGTCTTGCTTTAGTCTCGCTTTAGTCTCGTTTTAGTCTCGTTTTAGTCTCGTTTTAGTCTCGTTTTAGTCTCGTTTTAGTCTCGTTTTAGTCTGTTTTAGTCTGTTTTAGTCTTGCTTTAGTCTTGCTTTAGTCTTGCTTTAGTCTTGCCTTAGACCTCCTGCTTTTAGACCTGCTTTTAGTCCTGCTTTTCGTCCTGCTTTAGACCTGCTTTAGTTTTGCTGCCTTGTTTTACTCCTGTTTTTGTCTCGCTTTAGACCTGGTTTAGTCCTGTTTTTACCCCGCTCTTGTGTTTTAGAATTCTGGTTCAGTTCTAGGTTGGAAACTGGTAAATGTTGCATTTTATTTTCCCACAAAAGTCTAATACAGCGGCAATAATTTCGTCATTATTTAATTAACAGCAACCCCAAATTGTGTTTCGAGACTATGACCCTCCAAAAAGTTACGCTGAACAGTCGCCCGTCTTAAATAGTCACAACTGCTCAGACCGATTCTTATTTTTGCTTTGTACAGAGAACGTTAGAAGTGACTTTGAGTGCGTCGGATCGTCGCTCTAGCTCCAGGAGACGAGGGGAGCTCTGCGTTCCGAGTCCCGCAGAAAGACGTCGCTGCGGGGGACGAGCTGACAGACGCCTCCCGGTACAACACGGATCTGTTTACGCATCACTTTATCCAGCCGGAATTTACTTTGAAGACAAAAGAGGGAAAGGTACGCGTCCAGTGCTGAGGGCTGATTGAGGCGAGACGCTGCAGGTGGATAGGAAAAAATGTTGAATTTAAAGATATCAATTTGAAACTTTTGCTGTAGTTTAGTCGCATAAATGTAAGAAAAAAATGTATAACAAGTTTTTCATCATGGAACGTTTTCATGTAGAAATAAGGCTTTTTATGTGTAAAAACTGCCAAAAATGCACATCTTTGGGACATTTGAATCTGAAAAATGACCAGATTTTAATTTCTTATCTCATTTTGTACACATAAATGTACACGGATGATTTTGGATTTAGTTTTTGAGTGAATGTGACTGAAAATTGGCCTAAAAATTTAAATTTTGTTTCATTATTTTGACTTAAAACTTTAATAAATCAGACTTAGAATCAGAGAGACAAATCTTTTTGTATGTTCTGTCAAAATCTTGTTCCAGATTGTACAGTTTGGTGTAGGATCTACTTTAAGGCTGATCTTTAGGTCTCTGTGGGAGAAAAATGCATTTGGAGAAAACGTGTTGCTTTTAATCACGTTGTCAATTTTAGTCACATTTTTGTCACTTTGTCATTTTTGTTATTTTTAGTCACGTTTTTGCTGCTTTTTGTTGTGTTTTAGTTGCTTTTAATTGCGTTTTTTTTCACTTTCAGTCACGTTTTAGTTGCTTGTAGTCACATTTTTGCTGTTTTTTTGTTGTGTTTTTGTTGCTTTTAATTGCATTTTTGCCGCTTTTAGTCAAATCCTTCTGTACATTTTGTCCAAATCTTGTTCCAGATTGTACAGTTTGGTGTAGGACCTACTTTAAGGCTGATCTTTATGTCTCGAGGGACAAAAATGCATTTGAAGAAAACGGCCTTTGAAGTTTGTTGCTTTTAATCACGGTTTTGTCAATTTAAGTCACATTTTTGTCAATTTAAGTCACATTTTTGTCATTTTTAGTCAAATGTTTGTCATTTTTAGTCAAATTTTTGTTGCTTTTTGTCACATTTTTGCTGTTTTTTGTTGCTTTTAGTTTAGTTTTGTTGTTTTTAGTCAAATCCTTCTGTACATTTTGTCCAAATCTTGTTGAGTCCAGATTGTACAGTTTGGTGTAGGATCTACTTTAAGACTGAGCTTTATGTCTCTGTGGGACAAAAATGCATTTGGAGAAAACGGCCTTTGAAATGTGTTTCTTTTAATCACGGTTTTGTCAATTTAAGTCACATTTTTGTCATTTTTAGTCATTTTTTTGTCATTTTAGTCAAATTTTTGTTGCCTTTTGTCACATTTTTGCTGTTTTTTGTTGCTTTTAGTTTAGTTTTGTTGTTTTTAGTCAAATCCGTCTGGTTCTTGTGTCCAAATCTTGTTGAGTCCAGATTGTACAGTTTGGTGTAGGATCTACTTTAAGGCTGATCTTTATGTCTCGAGGGACAAAAATGCATTTGAAGAAAACAACCTACGACGCAAGTTACAATGTCCCAGAGAAATCTATGGATGAAGTGGATTAAATGAAAGAATAAAACATCTTCAGGAGCAGATTGGACAAGTCTGCCATTTCCGAATGAAAGGCTATAAGTTTACAGAGCAAACTCACCAAAAAACTAAAAATAGATTTGCCTGAAGTGTTGTCTTTAGTTTGAAAATAATCGTGATAAACTGAGAGAGTCGTTCCTGTGTTACTGTGAGAAGGTTGTGGGTTAGATTTCATCCGAATCTGTTAAATAAATAAGCCTCGAAAATACAACGACAATCCAAATTGATCAGAAAAGTTAGGAAAGAGTAAGGAAAAGGAGACACAATCAACTTTGCAGATCTCCCCAAAAGTTAAATTAAATCAGCTGCATAAATAAACTCCACTTTATAAACAGATCCAGGGCTCTAGACTAACTTTTTTTTCCAACGAGCGCTGTAGCACGAGCACGATTTTAAGTGCTATGATTTTAGTCCCGTTTTAGTCCCAGTTTCGGACCAGTTTCGGACCAGTTTCGGACCAGTTTCGGACCAGTTTCGGACTCTAAACATGTTTTAGACCTGCTTTAGACCCTTTTTAGTCCCGTTTTCGTCCAGTTTTCGTCCAGTTTTCGTCCAGTTTTCGTCCAGTTTTAGACCAGTTTCAGACTCTAATTAAACCTGTTTTAGACCTGCTTTAGACCCTTTTTAGTCCCGTTTTTGTCCAGTTTTTGTCCAGTTTTTGTCCAGTTTTTGTCCAGTTTTCGTCCAGTTTTCGTCCAGTTTTCGTCCAGTTTTCGTCCAGTTTTTGTCCAGTTTTCGTCCAGTTTTCGTCCAGTTTTCGTCCAGTTTTCGACCAGTTTCAGACTCTAATTAAACCTGTTTTAGACCTGCTTTAGACCCTTTTTAGTCCCGTTTTCGTCCAGTTTTAGACCAGTTTCGGACTCTAATTAAACCTGTTTTAGACCTGCTTTAGACCCTTTTTTGTCCAGTTTTCGTCCAGTTTCAGACCAGTTTCGGACTCTAATTAAACCTGTTTTAGACCTGCTTTAGACCCTTTTTAGTCCCGTTTTCGTCCAGTTTTAGACCAGTTTCGGACTCTAATTAAACCTGTTTTAGACCTGCTTTAGACCCTTTTTAGTCCCGTTTTTGTCCAGTTTTAGACCAGTTTCGGACTCTAATTAAACCTGTTTTAGACCTGCTTTAGACCCTTTTTAGTCCCGTTTTTGTCCAATTTTAGACCAGTTTCAGACTCTAATTAAACCTGTTTTAGACCTGCTTTAGACCCTTTTTAGTCCCGTTTTTGTCCAGTTTTAGACCAGTTTCGGACTCTAATTAAACCTGTTTTAGACCTGCTTTAGACCCTTTTTAGTCCCATTTCAGTCCCTTTCAGCCCCCTTTTAGCCCATCTTTAACCTTGTTTTCGCCCTATTTTAAAAAACACGTTGAAAATCGCCGCGTGACAAAGCGACAGAGGGAGTCGTGACACAAACTGCTCCACCTTTCACCTAAAAACATCCAAACGAGAGATCACAGCGACGCTCAACGACATGAAATGAGTCTGAGACAAAAGAGAAAGCGCAAAGTAACACAGACTATGGATGACGACAGAGATAAACTGTGAAGAAAAATGTAAACCCAAGACTGATATGAACAGTAGCCTCTGAACATTTGAAGGATTTATAGATTCAGAGGTGCATGCGATTAATTGAAAGCTAATTATTTCTAGTTAATAGCCAATAATATGCTTGCAATGTTGAAATGTAAAGCTTTTAGGTGTTACATGCAGACAGATTTATTCCAATTTAGGAGCAGAAGGCCTGACTAACAAGAACTAAGCCAAAGGTATCAGTAAAAACAATCTGTCTCAGCATTAAAAACACAGATCGATATCAAAAAGCCCATAACCGTGTATTCTCTGCGCTTCTTTCACATGAGGATCTTAGACCAGATAAAACTCGGAGGCTCGTTAGCTTCGCGTTTATTGCTAAAACTACAGTCCCTGCCCCTGTCCTCTGCCGAGACACAGCGAGGAGTGAGCGACAAAGGTCACCCTGGGCGTTTTAATGAAGCTACGTTACAAAAGTTCAGCGATAAATGAAAAAGTCAAGGACGCAACGAGTGGAAGGGCGCGGCCTGGAGTGCTTATTCAAGATTCAAGAAATTAATTTGCACGCGCGAAAGTCCACACATTGGAATTCTTGCAAAGGTTCAAGTAAAAACAGGTTAAAAAGTGGGTTTGAAACACATTCTATAGACCAGGGGTGTCCAAACTTTTCCCATCGAGGGCCACATATTGAAATACAGACCAAGCGGAGGGCCACAAATCTATCGCGAAACGTTTTAAAAAGTTGCATTTATCTGATGTTTTAAGCACCACCACATCTACATTCAGTCTCAGTGCCTTAATATCAGGTCTGTGTTGCACCAAAATGTTAGTTATTTAGGTTGGAATTGTAGAAAATCTGAAATGTGCTGTAAATAGTACTTATCAGGACAATGTGGGCCAATTCACCAGGAAGACTAAGGGCCAAGAAAAATTGGTCTGAGGGCCGCATTTGAGTTTGGACATGCCTGGTTTAGATAGAGCTGGCTGCCTTATGAACAGAAAAAACACAACTTTGGGTCTAAACGCGAGTGCCGTGCGTCGTAAACAGGAAACAGCTGATGCTAACGTGTGCTTTGTTTCGCTAACTCTCCTCCTGACCTTTCCAAACGCTCCTTTTACACCTGAACAGACTCATAACTCGCCCACCACCGTCGCCATAAAGTCGCACCAAGTAAAGGCACCATTTTGTCTCCATTTCCTCGCCACTTTCCTCTCCGTTGCTGGTGTCGGCCCTCGCTTTCGGGGCCCCCGGGCAGAAAGAGCCCCTGACTGTGCTGCAGCGTTAGCAGCTTTCAGCCTCTGCTCTCTCATGACACGTTCACAAAGCGCTCCTTTATGGACCCCCCGCGCTCTCATCTTTTGCAGAAATCGCGGTGGGAAAGTGCTGACTGGCTGCGCTGCCCCCTACTGGCCCCGGGGAACACACTTGTTACGGCTTCATTATCGTGAGGTCCTCGTGTGTTTTCTGTCCTCTGGCCGTCGCTGCCTCTTTGACACCGACGACTCAGAAAATCTCATTTAGACGTCGTTATAATTTACTTCAGTTTCAACCCCTTTTCTTACAGTTGAAGAGTTTTTGTGCAGGTTTTGATGAGGAATATTTAAGCCTTAAATATTCCTTTTGGTTTGTTCTGTCAAAATCTTGTTCCAGATTGTACAGTTTGGTGTAGGATCTACTTTAAGACTGATCTTTATGTCTCTGTGGGAGAAAAATGCATTTGGAGAAAACGGCCTTTGAAATGTGTTGCTTTTAATCACGGTCTTGTCAATTTAAGTCACATTTTTGTAACTTTTGGTCATTTTTAGTCACATTTTTGTTGCTTTGTGTCACATTTTTGCTGTTTTTTGTTGCTTTTAGTTTAGTTTTTAGTCAAATCCGTCTGGTCCTTGGGTCCAAATCCTGTTATTGTACAGTTTGGTGTAGGATCTACTTTAAGGCTGATCTTTATGTCTCTGTAGGACAAAAATGCATTTTAAGAAAACGACCTACGACCTAAGTTACAATGTCCCAGAGAAATCTATGCATGAAGTGGATTCAATGAAAGAATAAAACATCTTTAGGAGCAGATTGGCCATTACCGAATGAAAGTCAATGTTTACAGAGCAAACTGACCAAAAAACAAAAAAAGTAAATTGTTTTGCTCAAAGTGTCGTCGACTTTAGTTTGAAAATAATCGTGATAAACTGGGAGAGATCTTTATGTCTCGAGGGAGAAAAGTGCATTTTAAGAAAACGGCCTTTGGGGTTTGTCGCTTTTAATCTTGTTTTTGTCGCTTTTAGTCATGTTTTTGTTCCTTTTTGTTGTGTTTTTGTTGCATTTAGTTGCATTTTTGCTGTTTTGTTGTGTTTTTGTCACTTTTAGTCAAATCCTTCTGTCCCTTGTGTCAGAATCTTTTGTTTGGTGTAGGATCTACTTTAAGGCTGATCTTTATGTCTCGAGGGACAAAAATGCATTTTAAGAAAACGTCCTTTGAAGTTACAATGTCCCAGAGAAATCTATGGATGAAGTGGATTCAATGGAAGAATAAAACATCTTTAGGAGCAGATTGGACACGTTTGTTGTTTCCACATGAAAGTCGATGAGAGAAAACTGACCAACAAACAAAAAAATGAGTTGCCTGTAGTGTCTCGCTTTAAGTAAACCAATGTCGATTTGCATAATACTTTAGCATTTCAACTTTACCACAGGAATAAACCTCCAGACATTTGGGAGGAGTCTTCACTAATAAAAGTTGCAGCTGGTTCAAAACAACAAAAACAGATGAAAAATAAATGACACAGCCCTGAGTTCAGCCAATATTTCCTGATGTATTCAAATCACTCAAAGTTATGAAGGATTTAATCTCATTATGCAGCGCTGCAGAGAGCTGTGAGGTCCAGGCCTGCTTTAGGTTTATCAAAGCTGTTTACCGTCGGAGCAAATGAAGACTCACCTTGCATAATTAAAACAGTTGGATTAATTGAAACGAGCCTGAAGTGAGGTGGAGGACAGGTGCGAGTTTGTCAATTCTCGCTGGATCATCCTTGTTTATGGAGCAAAAACGATGAAAAAAAAAAATCATTTGATCGAGTCCCATGCAAGCTTCAAAGTCCAGTTTCTAATTCTGACTGAGTTTGGTGGGAGGGCACCTGTGGTAAATGTTTATCGTAGTTTTGCATCTGTGAAGTTGCAGTTAGAAATAAAAAAAAAAATTAAGTTTACAATTATAGACCCTGTAAACGTAGGTAAACATTTTAAATTCAGAACGGAGGCAAAAATGAAGTGCAATAATGTGATTTCACTGAGAAACTGGGATTAACCTCAGAATGTCACGAAATATGACAAATGTAGATGATTTTGTAAAAGTAAAAGCCTCAAACACAAGTGAGTGACATCAGAGCTGCTTTAAATACATTATTGTATTTTCATGGGTTTTACTGGAAAAATAGTCACAGAAATATTGAGCCCACAATCATTTTTCATTTTATCTACAGATATATTAGATACTATACCATAAATAAGATTCTTTTGAAGCTCAAATACAACTTTAAGGCGAGAGCATTGCATTTTGTTCATCGATTGTTACAGAAAAGCAACTAACTGACCTTTCTACAATGGAAATTCAAATGTGTTGCTTTATTCCAACACAAACACTTCAAACCATAGAATTTAGATTTAATGTGAGACAATCATTCAAACATTTACAGACAAATTAATTTTGCCTCCAGTCACTTCCATTCTGGAATTTTGATGACATCACACTTTAAAAGGTCTATTCACCTTATTCTGCCCCGCCCATTTTCGCCTCTTTTTGCCACAGATACGCACTTTTGTTGTAAACGCACTTCCGTTTGACGAGAACTCCGTTAAAGCTAATGACAAACGAGGGAAAAGTCTGACGCTAAAATGTTACATAAAGTAGATTGATTTGTGTAAAATGTTTAATGAACACGAGCAACAACAAGTCACAACGCAACGATTTCCTGAAAACGGCTTTTTAGTCGAGTAGAACTTATTTTCTGTTGAGCTCGTCTGCTCCATGTGAACTACAACGGAAACAAGACGGCGGCGCGTACGACAACTTCAGGAATAAGATGAATAGGATGTAGTGCTGAAATCTAAAATGGAATCCCTCTGTGACGTCATCAAAAAGAGACGTACAGTTGAAAATAAAGACAGAGTTATCACTCAACTGAAACATCTTTCTGACAGTTTAAACAACAAAATAATTGTGTTTTCAGGTATAATACTTGCCAAATCATAACCGTTGTGCAATTTATATCGACTGTGGCCTTTGTTTACAGTCTGGTTGCTATGGTAACAGTTGTGGAAGTGCATCTGTCATATTTGTGCTCATGTTCAACCAGGAAGTAAACATTAGTAAAGGGTTTTTAGTGAAATGTGACGTCTAATCTGTCATATAGACTTTAAGTAAACTCTAGGTGTGTTTTTGATGAAGGAACATTGTTAGATCAGGGTTAAAAGCTCAAAAAAGTCACCGTAGCAGAACGTGTCCTTTATATTTGTGGATGACAAATTGTAAGCCTGTATTCACCTTATTCCGGAAGTTGTCGTACGCGCCGCCGTCTTGTTTCCGTTGTAGTTCACACGGAGCAGACGAGCTCAACAGAAAATAAGTTCTACGACTAAAAAGACGTTTTCAGGAAATCGTTGCGTTGTGACTTGTTGTTGCTCGTGTTCATTAAACATTTTACACAAATCAATCTACTTTATGTAACATTTTAGCGGTGAGACTTTTCCCTCGTTCGTCATTAGCTTTAACGGAGTTCTCGTCAAACGGAAGTGCGTTTACAACAGAAGTGCAAAAAACGACAAAAGTGGGCGGGGCAGAATAAGGTCAATAGCCTGTCGGTATAAAGGAAAGTAGAGGAGGAACAAAAAACCTGGTTCACGGCATACAATTGCATCCTCAACACCAGCAAAACAAAAGAGATGATTGTAGACTTTTAAATATAACTGAGTAACATCATTACCTTACTTAACAGTCTTTCTAAATCCGTGTGTTGGTTGTAGACGTTTTTTGGGGCGTTTGAAGCCCCCGTCGTCGCCCCCTGCTGTCTCTGAGCGGAAAACGCAGACCCGAAGACAACTTTCCAGAGAAACCTTGGCTGTCTTTTTATATTTGGAGACATGAAATATTTTTATGTGAAACACCAGTGCGCCTTGAGGTTTTACCAGGTGTTCCTTGAAAATGTCCAGTCTGAGTTCACAGATTCGCAAATGCGGATGTAATTCACTAATTTACCATTTTGGAGCATCCTGCGCAACTTCTGCACCGAAAACGAACGCAAAACCAATCACTATTGCCAAATTTAAAGAACAAGACAGTGGCACAGACATACAACATATTTTTTAAACTAAAACTAGACTTAAACTAGACTTTTAAGTATAACTGAGTAACATTATTACCTTACTTAACCGTCTTTCTAAATCCGTGTGTTGGTTGTAGACGTTTTTTTGGGGCGTTTGAAGCCCCCGTCGTCGCCCCCTGCTGTCCCTGAGCGGAAAACGCAGACCCGAAGACAACTTTCCTGAGAAACACTGGCTGTCTTTTTATATTTGGAGACATGAAATATTTTATGTGATTGTACGAAAAAAAAAAAAAAACAAAAAAAAAATTTTGTCATCTTTTTACACACCTGCAGGGGGGGCTCTGTCGCTGAAGTTACTTAGTCCTGCTTTAAAAGGTCTGAGAAACATAACCGAACAATTTAGTCGATACCAAAGCGGTACACCGTTCTCGTTTATCCCTACTGGCCGGGATTCATAGAACCCTAGTTACACCACACTAACTGCGGGCGTAAACACGACTCACCGATCAGCGCCTCGAAGCAGTTGGCCATGGCGTGCCGCAGGTCCGACTCACGACAAAGGTCTGGGCCGTGAGCGTACAGCATGAAGCGGTCCAACTCCAGCTTCTGAAAAACACACAAAGAACGTCAAGAAATCTGTCGTACGAAGTTTATATCAGGGCTGCACGGTCTTAGAAATGATTGCGTTAGAGTTGCCACTGGATCGGGGAGTCAGGCAAGACATAAAGCAGGAGTGGTGCTCAAAAAAAGGTGAATTTATTTCCAAACAAAAAGCCAAACACCAAAATCATAATGCCTAGGATACAGAAGACAAAAAAACACAAAGTAACGTGCAGCCTCACTGCAAACTGCCTCTCTCTTTCTCTCCTCACACCCAGGAGATTTAAACCATAGACCGTACATATCAGTGGACCGCGTTAGCATGCTAGCCGCCGCGTTCCAAATAGGAAGTATCCATGGAGGCTCCTGGCTCCATGAAGCCGAGCTGCCATTCACTTTCTGTGACACTGGAGCCTTTACTCTGTAACTGTTTCTGTCAAACTCACATCTGGAACTAAAATGTCTGTTATGACACACTCTACATGAATCGGGTGTTTTTTTCTCGTTGGTTGTTCATAAATCAAGTTATTAGCAATAATAACTGACCAATCAGGTGATTAAAGGTGTTATTAACAGTAAATTTAGCATTTGTCATGTCAAGTCAAATTAAAAACCTTAAAAAACCTTTAAAAACCTAGCTAAAATCGGGTGAAATTTGTAAAGATTTTAGCACAATTTGAAATGTGTTTGGAGTGGATTACATTGAATAATAAAACATCTTTAGGTGCAGATTGGAATGCTGTTTCCACTTTTATTTTCAGAGGGCAAACTGGCAAAAAAAACTGAAAAGAAATGTCTTTTCCGCCAAATTTAAAGAACCAGACTGTGGCAGCGACATTATTTAGCATATTTTTTAAACTAAATGGTCTGATTTGGTCATGTTTTAGTAGTAAATGGTGTGCCGTGGTATATTTAAACTTGAAAAAAGGTTGAAAAACACTGCTTTAAACATCGATTCAACAAAAAATAAGTGTTCAAATGTGTTTTTCTTTGCGGAATGAAACAAATCTGTGACATTAGATGAGTTTTGTTGGTTTGTACGGGATGTTTCTTGGTAATTTCCCAGTGTGCCGTCATCATTTACAACCAGGAAGTCCAATTAAAAACCTTTAAAAACCTAGCTAAAATCGGGTGAAATTTGTAAAGATTTTAGCACAATTTGAAATGTGTTTGGAGTGGATTACATTGAATAATAAAACATCTTTAGGTGCAGATTGGATTGCTGTTTCCACTTTTATTTTCAGAAACCGGGGAATGGATTTGGAGACGAAGGAAATGAGGTAAAGTTTGATGGATGTGAGGTATTTTTTGCTGTTTTGCGATGTTACACATGTTGGTTTGTGAAAATGCATTAGAATTTGTCTTTAAACTGTCAAAATGCAGATTTGTTGGTTGGTTTTTGGGTCATATCTCTGTAATTACTTGGCTTTTTCACATGAAACATTGGTTTATGAAAGTGTATTATGATAGATTTGGTTTACGTAAATAAACATTATAAAACTGACAATAAGTGAAATTAAAAACCTTAAAAACCTTTAAAAACCTAGCTAAAATCGGGTGACATTTGTAAAGATTTTAGCACAATTTGAAATGTATTTGGAGTGGATTACATTGAATAATAAAACATCTTTAGGTGCAGATTGGAATGCTGTTTCCACTTTGATTTTCAGAGGGCAAACTGGCAGAAAAACTGAAGAAAAATGTCTTTTCTGTAGCGTCTCTCGCCTTAAAACGACCCAAACTGGTCATTGACAAACTGAAATAATTGGATTTACAGCAACAGCTACAATACATTTCTTAAAGCCGTTCGCCGTCTATTGTTTCCAGAATTTGTTGTTAGAATGTAAGACGCTACAATGTCGTACGAAACAGATATAAATGGGTAAAACATGCTCAGGATAAAACAATAGATAGAACCAGGCCTCGCTAAATGGAAACACAAATGGACGACGGGAGTTTGGAGTGAAACGGACCGTGACGAGCTCATCCAGAAGCCTCTTCGCGCCGTAATGGCATTTCTGGATCGGCACGTTTTCTTTGCCTCTTTGCGCGAAGTAGAAACCGGGAAATGGATTTGGAGACGAAAGAAATGTGGTAAAGTTTGATGGATGTGAGGTATTTTTTGCTGTTTTGCAAAGTTACACATTTCGGTTTGTGAAAGTGCGTTAGAATTTGTCTTTAAACGGTCAAAATGCAGATTTGTTGGTTGGTTTTTGGGTCATATCTCTGTAATTACTTGGCTTTTTTTTTTGTTTACATGAAACAAAAACTGACAAAGTTAAATGTTTTCTGTTAAAATAGCTACAAGTGGTGCTTTACCTCATCAAAAAGACGCTATTCTTGCTAGTTTAATGAAATAAAACACAAAAACATAGACTGGCTGTTCTCGAAGAAAATGCGGTACAGTTTGGTACGGACATGAGGCAGTTTCCTGTTATTCAAAAACTGTCAAAATGCAGATTTGTTGACTGGTTTTTGGGTCATATCTCTAATTACAGGGCTTTTTTTTTTTTTTTTTACATGAACGCCGAAAGCTATTCTTGTCAGTTAAATAATAAAAAAAAAACTATGTATAATAAGGCAAGTTTGTAGAAATAAGTTTTGTTCGGACATTATTTATTTTCCTCTTATTCAGAGATACACGTTTGTTTGTGAAAGTGCATTAGAATTTGTCCTTAAACTGTCAAAATGCAAATTTGTTGGTTGGTTTTGGGTCATCGCTCTGTAATTATTGGGCTTTTTTAAAATGAAACATTGGTTTATGAAAGTGTATTACGACAGATTTGGTTTACGTAAATAAACACTATAAAACTGACAAGAATTAGCATTTAAACTGTCAAAACTCAGATTTGTTGACCTCATTTATCGTTAATATCTGTGAATTACTAGGAATATTCACTTTAAAACAAACTGGCACAAAGTTTAACCTTTTCTCTGTCAAAATAGCTACAACAAGTGGTGCTTTATGTAATCAAAAAGACGCTATTCTTGTCAGTTTAATAAAAAAAAAACAAGTTTGATTTTATGTTTAATAAGGCAAGTTTGTAGACTAAATAAATTTAATGTGTCTTTGTAGTGTTTAGTTGCGTTTTTGTCACTTTGTCGTGTTTTGCTAGTTTATAATCGTGTTTTTGTCGCTTTTACTTGCATTTTGGTGCATTGAGTCGCGTTTATCGTTTATAGGTGCGTTTGTGTAACACATTTTTATCGCTTTTTGTTGCGCTTTTGTCGCTTGTTTCATGTCACGTTTGTACAAATCCAAACTACAACGTTTGCCGTTTTTATTCAAATCAAGATATTTTGTTGTTTGTGGAAGAAATTATTGCACTTCAGAAACTGCAGCCTTTATGATTTGCTAATTACATCCATTAAAAATTGCTATTTTGTGTCGATTTGGTTTAATTGTGCAGCTCTGGTCTTTAAGAGGTAAATAAAGTCATCTGCTCAGAGGCTTCAGAGGCTAAACAACAGGAGAAAAAGTGTGTTTGAACAGACAGCTGCATTAAAGAGACAAACAGTCAATCACGACACGACGATTTCACAAAAACAGCAGATTGTCAAAGGGACCAGCTCACGATTCCATTTTACAGCCACAGTTGAAACCCCTAAATTATGCAGAATCTCACAACTTTCCATATTTTCCTTTGTCTAAAACACAAACTGTCATTGTGATTTCATTGGGCGCGGGAGGAGGAAGCGAGGCGGACGAATCGAGGGATTGGCAGGTCGAGCTGGAAGAGTTTTGACTGAGACGGCGACAGATGTGACTCTGCTCAGGTCCAGATGAGCCTCGAGGCAAAAGGCCCAGACAAAACCCAGAGAAAACAGACCGGGTGAGGGGGAGGACGAGAGGCACACATCTAGTCGAATTAATGTTATCCCATGACAAAAACCTATTTTCAACGTATGCATTTTTCATTAATTCAGGAAAAAGATGTTTTGAATTATGCCTCAGTTGAAGCTAAACGTTAAAAACAACTAAGATTAAAGCTGCAACAATTAACTGATTAATTGTGAGTGCTGTCTAGAGAAAATAGTTGTATTCTGATAATCGTGACTGTTGTTTAGACAAGGACAGACTTTAAAATATATTTTTTTAATCAAGGTCACTTTTATGGTAAGGTTTAGATGTCCAAACTAAGGCCCGGGGGCAAAAAAACGGCCCGCAGAACAATTTTTCTTGGCCCTCAAGCTTCCTGGTGAATTGGCCCACATTGTCCTAAGACATACTTTTTACAGAAAATTTCAGATTTTCTACAATTCTAACCTAAATAACTAACATTTTGGTGCGACACAGACCTGATGTTAAGGCACTGAGACTGAATGTAGATGTGGTGGTGCTTAAAACATCAGATAAATGCAGCTTTTTTGAACGTTTCACGATTGATTTGGGGCCCTCCGCTTGGTCTGTATTTCAATATGTGGCCCTCGATGGAAAAAGTTTGGACACCCTTGGTTTAGATTAAACACTCAATCAAAACGCAACTAAAGAGGCAAAAATGTTACTAAAAGTGACAAAAGCGTGTCTGAAAGTGTTAAAAACGTGACTATAAGCGACACAAACACAACTAAAAGTGACAGAAATGCAACTAAAATTGATAAAAACGTGCCTAAAAGTGACAAAAACTCGACAAGAGACAAAAACGCAACTATAAGCAAGCGAGAAAAGGTGACTAAAAGTGACAAAAATGTGACTAAGTGACAAAAACAAAACTAAAAGTGACAAAAATGCGACTAAAAGTGACAAAAACTCGACAAGAGACAAAAACGCAACTACAAGCAAGCGAGAAAACGGGAGCAAAAGTGACAAAAAACGTGACTAAAAGTGACAAAAATTTGACTTAAAGTGATAAAAATGCAACTAAAAGTGACAAAAATTCAACTTAAAGTGATAAAAATGCAACTAAAAGGGACAAAAACGTGACTAAAAGTGACAAAAATTCGACTTAAAGTGATAAAAATGCAACTAAAAGTGACAAAAATTCAACTTAAAGTGATAAAAATGCAACTAAAAGGGACAAAAACGAAACTAAAAGTGACAAAAATTCAACAAAGTGACAAAAACGCAACTACACGTGACAAAAATGAGTGTAATAGTGACGAATATATGACTAAAGTGACAAAAACTGGACTAAAACTGATAAAAGCGAAAGTAAACATGGATCACACACTGGTCAGAAAAATCACTTAGATATTTTTCCAGACTCGTGCAGATCTAATCGACAAAGACACCACTGACAGATTAAATGACTAAAGTTTCCACACATTTCCTTTAAAATCCAGCCACATTTCCACCAAACATCCTAAATAACTAACATGTTGGTGCCACACAGACCTGATATTAAGGCACTGAGACTGAATGTAGATGTGGTGGAGCTTAAAACATCAGATAAATGCAACTTTTTTTGAACGTTTCATGATTGATTTGTGGCCCTCCGCTTGGTCTATATTTCAATATGTGGCCCTCGATGGAAAAAGTTTGGACACCCCTGGTTTAGATTAAGGCTCCTCAGTAGTTTATTTATGCACTTATAACACCTAAAGCTCGTTAATAAACTTCACGTACAGAGAATCAATAAGTTGCATTTAAATTATTTTCAATTCTCACGCTAATAAATGCTTGTAAATGCCTTATAAGTGCTCATAAACACATAACAAGTGCTTATTAATGCAATATAAATATTTTACTAAGGAATCTTAATCTAAAGCGTTACCACTTTTATTTATATCACACATTTACAACAGTCCAAAGTGTTGTACACAAATAATTATAAATATAGAAAAGTACAATCAATACAAAATATCAAGGCTGTAAATCAACTTGTAATAAAAGCCAATGCAAAAAAAAAATTAACGCTTTAGATTAAGGTTCCTCAGTAAACTATTTATAATGTAACGCACTTGTTATGTGTTTATAAGGCATTTACAAGCATTTATTATCGTGATAATTGAAAATAATGTAACATGCAGCTCATTGATGCTCTGTACATGTGGTTTATTCACTCAAACATGTTTTATCTGATGGATTATAAACATGTATAAGGCGTTATAAGTGCATAAACGAACTATAGTGCTTATTAACATCTTATAAATAGTTAACTAAGGAACCTTAATCTAAAGCGTTACCAAAAATGTTTTTTTGTTTTGTTTTCTATGACAAAGACAATGAGATTATTTAATCAGAAAATCAAAAAAGCATAAACACTTTTAGATTTTCATCAATAATTCATAAATATTCTTCATCTAGAAGCTTTCAATCACCATTTTGTTAAACATTTACTCAGAATGTATAAATGTACAAAAAACTGTTGGCCCTAGCATTGAAAATACAGGGACGATTGACATTTTTCTGACAGTTTAAGCCATCGTTAAACAAAATAAATGTGTTATCATGTATTATTTACTGTCAATTCTTAACTATTGTGTAATGTATATGGACGTCGGCCCTTGTTTACAGTCCGGTTGCTATGGTAACAGTTGTGGAATTACCTCTAACTGTCATTTATTCAAGGAAGTGACATTATAAACTTCCCAAAAACTGTCAAACTGGGTACAAACGGGCAAAACGTTTAATCAAATCTCAATTCTTAACTATTGTGTAATGTATATGGACGTCGGCCCTTGTTTACAGTCTGGTTGCCATGGTAACAGTTGTGGAATTACCTCTAACTGTCATTTATTCAAGGAAGTGACATTATAAACTTCCCAAAAACTGTCAAACTGGGTACAAACGGGCAAAACGTTTAATCATATCTCAAATATTAACAATGTTGACAACGTTTAAGTGAAACGCGTCGTCGAACGTGTCTCGGAAGCGTCAACGCCGTTCAAATCCTTGGCTCTTTCGCTTATTTCTACCAAATCCGGTCACTCAAACTTTCCCGACCGTTCAATTCGAGCCAAGTCTGAAGAATCCCAACTTGTTTTTTTTGCTGGCAGCGCACCAGTCGCGCCGCTCCTCTCTGTGGAAGCAGGCGGGGAGCTGTTTAATTACCCCGGCTATCGGCTGGCGCTACGCAACCCCCCGCGAACAATCCCACAAATTAGCTCAACAATTCAACTTCTGACTTCTTTCAAGCCTTCCAAGTGGAGTGAAGTGCCCGGTTTGTGCATCTCAAGACTATTTTTATGAAAGATAATTGTGTGCGTTTGAGATTTTTGGAGTGGTAAACAAGTTGGCAAGCGCGGATTTCCCTCAACTGTGGCGCTAGCAAGCAGTAAATTGAATTGAAAGGGGGCGAGCTAGCGGGTATAGCAACGCGGCGCTAATGCAGATTCGGACGGCTGCGTGTTTGTATTCAGCGGGGAGCGACATGAAAGATTGGAGTTTTTAATTGCTTTCTTCACATCACGGGACGATTATTGTTGTGTGCGCTTTGCAAAACGTGCCAGCGAGCGCAGGAGACGGGCCAAAAGGGGAGCGAGCGATAACAGGCCAGAGCAGGGCGGTAAAAATACACAACGAGCTTTAAAGATTAGGATGGAACCAGTGGAGACAAGAAAAGTAGCTGTATGGATTTCAGGTGAAGTGACTATAGTTATTTATGTAGTTATAGTGTCATAGATTGTGGATTAGAGCTTGGTGAAGTTATACAATGCTTCAATAGATATGAAATGGAAAATGAGAACAGGAAACAGCAATAGAAAAGCAGATTGCAAGATAATCATTAGTTGAATTCACTAATTGGCAAGTGACTACAGATTAAAACAAACAAAACAAGTGAAAAAAACAAAGTAAAAGTGACAAAAACAAGTAGAAGTGACAAAAACGCATCTAAAGTGACAAAAATGCGACTTATAGTGAGAAAAACACTGAACTATGAGCGACAAAAAGCAACTAAAAGTAAGAAGAATGAAACTGAAAGTTAAAAAAGGCAACAAGTGAAAAAAACGACTTAAGAGACAAAAACGCAACATGTGAAAAACAAGATAAAAGTTATAAGAGTGTGGCTAAAAACGACAAAAACACCATTAGTGTCAAAAATGCATTCAAAAATGACAAAAACACTACTAAAATTGACAAATACGCAACCACAAGTGACAAAAACGTGACTAAAAGTGACAAAAATGCGACTTATAGTGAGAAAAACACTGAACTATGTGCGACAAAAAGCAAGAAAAAGTAAGAAGAATGAAACTGAAAGTGAAGTGAAGTGAAAAAAACGACTTAAGAGACAAAAACGCAACATGTGAAAAACAAGATAAAAGTGATAAAAGTGTGGCTAAAAACGACAAAAACACCATTAGTGTCAAAAATGCATTCAAAAATGACAAAAACACTACTAAAATCGACAAATACGCAAACCACAAGTGACAAAAAGACGACAAAGTGAAAAAAATGCGACTTATAGTGAGAAAAACACTGAACTATGTGCGACAAAAAGCAAGAAAAAGTAAGAATGAAACTGAAAGTGAAGTGAAGTGAAAAAAACGACTTAAGAGACAAAAACGCAACATTTGAAAAACAAGATAAGTGATAAAAGCGTGGCTAAAAATGACAAAAACACCATTAGTGTCAAAAATGCATTCAAAAATGACAAAAACACTACTAAAATTGACAAATATGCAACCACAAGTGACAAAAACGCATCTAAAGTGACAAAAATGCGACTTATAGTGAAAAAAACACTGAACTATGAGCCAAAAGTGATAAAAGTGTGGCTAAAAACGACAAAAACACCATTAGTGTCAAAAATGCATTCAAAAATAGATCATAGATTGTGGATTAGTTTTGTATCGGGATCTATAAAAGATTGAAGAGAGCATTTTACTGGATTTACTCTTTAAGAAATCGATTTCTGCAGTTCGACTGGGCTGAGGATCAGGATCTGAGAGCTCGGAGTAGAGCCGCCACAGGAGGAGGGCCCCGGGGAAGACCCAGGACGTGCTGGAAGGACTGTGTCTCTGTGGCCGGGAGGAGCTGGAGGAAGTGTCTGGGGTGAGGGAAGTCTGGGACTAGTGACTATGAAAAATAATTGCACTATTATCTGGATTATACAGACCCTAAAACACTCAAAAACACGTTATTAAATAAAAAAGACTTAACATTTTTCTGATTTTTCATCAATAATACACTTGAATGAATGAATGAATGAATGAATGAATGAATACGTTTATTTGGCTGTCCATATACCAAACAAAATTATATACAATAGAGAAAAAAATACATTTCCATCTGTTTGCAACCAAAAGGATTGGGCTGAAGCAGATTGCTGATATAAACCCATCCTGAATATTATACAAACTCAACAATACAGACATAAAAAAATAAATAAAAAAAAAAAAAATCCACTACGTTTTATCTTAAACTTAGAATTCTACTCTCTCTTATAAATCTTTTAATTTATAACAATAATTTATATGTATTAATCATTTCATTGATATAAATATTCTCTATTTAATAAACTTATTCAGACTGACTTTTAACACTTAGTTGTGCAGTGACTCTGACAATGTTTAAATCCAGGCTAAAAACAGTTCTGTTTAGACGTGCAAACGACTGAAAGATCTATCTGCACTCTGACCTTTTAAAGTGCTTTATTTTAAAATGATTCTGTGTGTCTTTTTGTGTTTTGTGATTTTAATGCAACTTTTCCTGTTGTGTAAAGCACTTTGAATTGCCCTGTGTATAAACGATTGATTGATTGATCTTTAAAATCCTTCAATCACAATATTTTAACCTTTATTTTCTTGATAGTTCATTTAAAAGCCAGAATGATAGAATAATAGTTTGACAACTAAAATAACATAAGTTACAGCCATTTGCATGTGTTTTTAATTTACTTTTAGTCAGGAAAAATAACACGACGACAAAATATTTTAGTTGACCAAATTTACACTTAAAGGGCCCATGACAGGTCGGACCACTCATTTACCTAAAATGCAGTTAAGATAAATATATTTCAAGTTTTGCAAAAATTCTTTACAAATGTTATCCCGGTTTAGGAGTTTTATAAGTTTTAATTTCACTTCCTGGTTGTAAATAATGACATCACACTAGGAAATTACCATAGCAACCACACTGTAAACTGGGCCAAAACTCATTCAATTCTTTTACCTGAGAAATAAAAATATTTGAACTTATTTATTTAGTTGAATTAACGTTTAAATGGTCAAAAAAGTAGTTTATTTTGTGTAAATCGTGTATAAAGTTTGTCTCCCCAGTGTGATGTCATCAGTGTGTTTACTTCCTGTATTTTTCAACATGTTTTTCAACTTTTCTCGACAAACAGCGACCTGATTGGTGTAAAACTATAATTTATATTTACAACAAGTATTAATACACTGAATAAAGTCAAAATTAGAAAATCATAAAAACCTGTCATATACTCTTTAATGAATAAAATAAAAGGATGTGAGGACCCTTCACTCGTGCTGTGCGTTTACCTTTGCGAGCATGGCCAAGTGCTGGTTCTGAACTATGGCCGTTCTGTACGTGGCCAGACCTCCCTCCTCCAGACTCGGGAACAGGTAATACAAGTGCACGCTGTGGAGAAAAAAAGACAGATTTAGACTTAAAAACGACTAAAAGAGCTTGTGTTCTCGGCTTGTGAAGTTATACAATGCTTCAATAGATATGAAATGGAAAATGAGAACAGGAAACAGCAATAGAAAAGCAGTTTGTAAGATAATCATTAGTTGAATTCAGTGGTTTGCAAGTGACTACAGATTGAAACAAACAAAACAAGTGAAAAAAAACAAAGTAAAAGTGACAAAAACAAGAGTAAAAGTGACAATAACAAGTAGAAGTGACAAAAACGCATCTAAAGTGACAAAAATGCGACTTATAGTGAAAAAAACACTGAACTACGAGCGACAAAAAGCAACTAAAAGTAAGAAAAATGAAACTGAAAGTGAAAAAAGGCAACAAGTGAAAAAAACGACTTAAGAGACAAAAACGCAACATGTGAAAAACAAGATAAAAGTGACAAAAACACTACTAAAATTGACAAATACGCAACTACAAGTGACAAAAAGGGGACTAAATGTGACACAAACCGGGTCCAAACCGCATGATTCGATTTGATCAGGATTAAAACACTCAATCAAAACGCAACTAAAGAGGCAAAAATGTTACTAAAAGTGACAAAAGCGTGTCTAAAAGTGTTAAAAACGTGACTACAAGAAAGCGAGAAAACGGGAGTAAAAATGACAAAAACACGACTAAGTGACAAAAATGCGACTATAAGTGACAGAAATGCAACAAAAAATTACAAAAACGCAACTAAAAGTCACAAAAACGCAACTAAAAGTCACAAAAACGCAACTAAAAGTCACAAAAACGCAACTAAAAGTCTCAAAAACGCAACTAAAAGTCACAAAAATGTGCCTAAAAGTGATAAAAATGCAACTCCAAGATAGATATTTTTCCAGACTCGTGCAGATCTAGTCGACAAAGACACCACTGACAGATTAAATGACTAAAGTTTCCACACATTTCCTTTCAAATCCAGCCACATTTCCACCAAACATCCTCCATTTTGTCCTCATTATTCCATCGCGCACGTCATGGTTTTGTGCAGATTGCACTGGCTCTGGGTCCAGAGTCGCTCCAGCGCCTGCACAGCTGGGTCCAAACCGCATGATTCGATTTGATCAGGATTAAAACACTCAATCAAAACGCAACTAAAGAGGCAAAAATGTTACTAAAAGTGACAAAAGCGTGTCTAAAAGTGTTAAAAACGTGACTATAAGCAACACAAACGCAACTAAAAGTGACAGAAATGCAACTAAAATTGATAAAACGTGCCTAAAAGTGACAAAAACTCGACAAGAGAAAAAAACGTGACTACAAGCAAGCGAGAAAACGGGATTAAAAGTGACAAAAACGCGACTAAAAGTGACAAAAATGCGACTTAAAGTGATAAAAATGCAACAAAAAATGACAAAAACGCAACTAAAAATGACAAAAAAACGAGACTTAAAGTGACAAAAACGCAACTAAAAGTGACAAAAATGCAGCTCCAATTGACAAAAATGTGCCTAAAGTGACAAAAACTCGACAAGAGACAAAAACGCAACTACAAGCAAGCGAGAAAACGGGAGTAAAAATGACAAAAACACGACTAAGTGACAAAAATGCGACTAAAAATGACAGAAATGCAACAAAAAAATGACAAAAACGCAACTAAAAGTCACAAAAACGCAACTAAAAGTCACAAAAATGCAACTAAAAGTCACAAAAATGTGCCTAAAAGTGATAAAAACGCAACTCCAAGATAGATATTTTTCCAGACTCGTGCAGATCTAGTCGACAAAGACACCACTGACAGATTAAATGACTAAAGTTTCCACACATTTCCTTTCAAATCCAGCCACATTTCCACCAAACATCCTCCATTTTGTCCTCATTATTCCATTGCGCACGTCATCGTTTTGTGCAGATTGCACTGGCTCTGGGTCCAGAGTCGCTCCAGCGCCTGCACAGCTGGGTCCAAACCGCATGATTCGATTTGATCAGGATTAAAACACTCAATCAAAACGCAACTAAAGAGGCAAAAATGTTACTAAAAGTGACAAAAGCGTGTCTAAAAGTGTTAAAAAGTGACTGCAAGCAACACAAACGCAACTAAAAGTGACAGAAATGCAACTAAAATTGATAAAACGTGCCTAAAAGTGACAAAAACTCGACAAGAGAAAAAAACGTGACTACAAGCAAGCGAGAAAACGGGATTAAAAGTGACAAAAACGCGACTAAAAGTGACAAAAATGCGACTTAGTGATAAAAATGCAACAAAAAAAGACAAAAACGCAACTAAAAGTGACAAAAAAACGAGACTTAAAGTGACAAAAACGCAACTAAAAGTGACAAAAATGCAGCTCCAATTGACAAAAACTCGACAAGAGACAAAAACGCAACTACAAGCAAGCGAGAAAACGGGAGTAAAAATGACAAAAACACGACTAAGTGACAAAAATGCGACTAAAAGTGACAGAAATGCAACAAAAAATGACAAAAACGCAACTAAAAGTCACAAAAACGCAACTAAAAGTCACAAAAACGCAACTAAAAGTCACAAAAACGCAACTAAAACTCACAAAAACGCAACTATAAGTCACAAAAACGCAACTAAAAGTTACAAAAATGCAACTAAAAGTTACAAAAATGTGCCTAAAAGTGATAAAAACGCAACTCCAAGATAGATATTTTTCCAGACTCGTGCAGATCTAGTCGACAAAGACACCACTGACAGACTAAATGACTAAACTTTCCCCACATTTCCTTTAAAATCTAGCCACATTTCCACCAAACATCCTCCATTTTGTCCTCATTATTCCATCGCGCACGTCATGGTTTTGTGCAGATTGCACTGGCTCTGGGTCCAGAGTCGCTCCAGCGCCTGCACAGCTGGGTCCAAACCGCATGATTCGATTTGATCAGGATTAAAACACTCCATTTATTTCAGTCATTTTTAATCAACGCCAAAGAGAGAAAAGGCAGGTGGCGTCCGCCGTTCGTCCGAGCCCACTCCAGGTTCGCTGATTGGGAGGTTATTGTCATCCGAGTGTGAAAACAAAGCAATTGGAATTAATACGGACTCATTTGGTTTAATGGGGAGAGTATTGGACTTGATGGATTGACTCGACAAAAAGCCCGTTTAGTGCTTAATCTTCAGCGCGGTTCCAAGTGTTCAATATGTCCGTAATCAAATCGTTACGGTTCGCGAAACAAAAGAGAAACCGTGCCTTTTAATCACACTGGAACAAGACGGAGGACAACAACCGCAGCTGCCAACGCCACTTTGAGGCGCTCGTACAAAGGATTTAAAGGTCCCATATTCTGCTATTTTGCCCTTTACACAGTCTATTCTAAGGGCTTTGTTGATACATTTTTGCGTTGTGTAATATCCATAACATAACAGTTTCCAAAAAACACCCATTTCTTGGACTGGCCCCCCTCCTTGCAAAAGCAAACGGCTCACTCTGAGATCTGACCCCCCCGAACAGAGAGCAGGCTGCCTCCCCCGCCCAACCCGTAACGAAGCCTAGAGTGGAGATGGTGCATGCGCCGTGTGCTCCGGTAAACAGCGATACACAAACACTGAATAAACATTTTATCGTCCTGACGGTGCGTCGTGCTGAGTCCTACGTCCTGGATCTGACCTGGAGTTTGACGTGCTCCAGGGCCTCGACGACGGACGTTGCCGTTTGGTAAATAACAAGCTAACTCTTCGATCTGTCGTATCCATCGTGTAATTACTGTGTAGCATTAGCATTAGCTGTTTTTATTCTTGCGGCTGTGCTCTTCCTGGAGGCGTGGCTTAAACACCACGTCATCTTAGTGAGGAGCCCCCGTCTGCTGCTCAGCCGAGGGGGACGGAAAAGACAGTTCTCTAGTGAAAACATGAGGGAATCAATCAAAAAACCACTTTAGGCACAACATACGAGGCCCAAATAGCACTGGAGGAAGGTTAGAACCTCTGAAAAGTAGATTTTGCATGTTATGGGACCTTTAAATGATGAAATGTACTTTTGTCTGAATAAAAAAAGTGTTTAGTTGTAAATTTAGCATCTTTTTGGAGCATCTTGGACAATAAATACACTTTGAGGCGTTCGTACAAAGGATTTAAACATATTTGGTTGTAGGACGGCTGGGTTTCGTACGTTTTCAACTGTGTTTCCCAACCAGGGGTACGGGGACGCCAAGTGGTACGTGAGGAATGGGGCACTTGGAATGGTTTCAGGTTTAAAAAGACGACGATATTGACTTTTGTCTGATTAAAAAAGTGTTATTAGTTGTAAATTTAGCATCTTTTTGGAGCATCTTGGACAATAAATAAAATAAAACAATAAATCTAACAGTAATAATTGACCATTTTCGACTAGTGAACCCATTTATTTGGCCGAAAGTCAAGTTAAGGGGGGCACTCGAGACAGAAAAAGGTTGGAAACCACTGTTTAACACAACAGAGCGGTCACTAATGATTATTTTAGTAGTCTACGAGTCAAACGATCACTACTACCTATTATATTAAATGCATTTTCAAACAAATCAAGGTTGAAATATTGTGACTGAAGGCTTCTAGATTGAGAAAATTTATGAAGTGTATTATTGACTCTAAAACACAAACTTAAAGACAAAAACAGTGACATTATTAAAGAAAAATGGGAATTAATGTTCCTTAGTAAACTATTAATAAGGAGTTAATAAGTACTATTTACTTGTTCATGCACTTATAATAACTTATACATGCTTATAACCATTAACCAAAAACATGTTTGTATTAATAAACCGCACACACAGAGCATCAATAAGCTGCTTATTAGATTGTTTTCAATTATCAAGCTAACAGATGCTCATAAATGCCTTATAAACACATAAGTGCTTATCTTAGTCTATTTTATTCTTAATCTTATGCGTGCCTCTTTTATTTTATTATATTTTATTCATTGTTTTATGTTGCACTTTATGCCGAAGCAAGTTCCTATGTTTGTGAATTTTTTATCACTGACAATGGCAATAAACCGTTTGATTCTGATAAATAGTTTATGTGGTTTCTGAAGATGTTGGTCGATGTGTCAATCAGTAGAAAAAGACTCGTAGACGCTAACTTCTGTGCATTAAAGGACGTTTATTACAGAGAGCAGCATCACACACAGACAGTCGACGTTCACCTGGGACGTCCCACTGTGGCCAAATCTCGGATCTCCCCGATTCTAGTGTAACAGAGCTTTATATATGGTAGAACAACTGCTCCTTCAAAGGAGACAACACCCCTTTTCAGATAAGGAAACCCTCCCAAATGTTTCTTTATTGCCCCTCATAAAAATTCATAAAGACTCTTAGTTTATGGTCAAACGAGCTAATTTTGACTTATAATTACCCTTTTTGGACCCACAGCCTAGAGCAGGCATGTCCAAACTAAGGCCCGGGGGCTAAATGCGGCCCTCAGACCAATTTTTCTTGGCCCTTAGACTTCCTGGTGAACTGGCCCACATTGTCCTGATAAGTACTATTTACAGCACATTTCAGATTTTCTACAATTCTAACCTAAATAACTAACATTTTGGTGCAATACAGACCTGATATTAAGACATTGAGACTGAATGTAGATGTGGTGGTGCTTAAAACATCAGATAAATGCAGCTTTTTTTAACGTTTCCTGATTGATTTGTGGCTCTCTGCTTGGTCTATATTTCAATATGTGGCCCTCGATGGAAAAAGTTTGGACACCCCTGGTCTAGAGGCAACTGAATAAACAATTATCTGTACCAGTATCTCCCACAACTGTCTCTCACAGCAGATACTTCATTTACTAAGGAACCTTAATCTAAAGCGATACCGAAAAATGTCTAAAAAGAAAATCGTGATCATTTTTTTCGCCATATCGCTCAGCCACTTAGCCAAGAATCTTCTGTTGTTTTTAGTCGTTAAATCATTGCCAGACTCGTTCTGAGCTTTTCTGCCTCTAAACACAATCACTGCTGTTTCTCACCCGCAGCTAATGTTTGTTGACAGTTAACTTCACTAAATTATGTGAAAGCCAAGGCGCCATCTATTGGCTGGTATTATGTCATTTAAAGAATAATAAAAATAAATTTGTTGCAAAACGTGAGACGGCAAATTTAAGGTACTCAACAGCATGTTTAAAGGGCGTATGACGGGTTTTTACGATTTTCTAATTTTGACTTTCTTCAGTGTAGTAATACCGCTTATAAATATAAATTATAGTTTTACACCAATCAGGTCACTGTTTGTGGAGAAAAGTTGAAAAATCTGTCGACAATTACAGGAAGTAAACAAACTGATGACATCACACTGGGGAGACAAAGATTATGCAGAATTTACACAAAAGAAACTACTTTTTTGACCCTTTAAACATTAATTCAACAAAATAAAGGTGTTCACATGTGTTATTCTTTGTCAAATGAACAAAATCTGTGACATTAGATGAGTTTTGACCAATGTACAGTGTGGTTGCTATGGTGATTTCCTAGTGTGATGTCATACTTTACAACCAGGAAGTAAAACTTAAAACCTAAAAAACTGCTAAACTGGGGTAAAATTTGTAAAGATTTTAGTAGAAATTTGAATATATTTATCTTAACTGCATTTTAGTTAAATGTGTATTTCAACCTGTCATAGGCCCTTTAAACGATAAAAACAATATGAAAAATGCAGAATATTTTTCCTTTAAAATCTAGCCATATTTCCACCAAACATCCTCCATTTTGTCCTCATTATTCCATCACGCAAAAAAAAAAATGGTGATAATTTTTTTCCGCCATGTCGCTCAGCCCTTAATTGCCATAAAAAATTGTTCCAGGTTTATCCAGAATTCGTTCCCTACACTAACCTTACGCCAATGTCAAGCCGTTACTAAATATTAATGCGTTTCAACACAGAGGAATTACAAATATGGCCAGTGTTTTTACATCATCTGGCGATTTGACCCCGGCCGCTCTCCGTAGGACGCTGTAAATGCTGGGTTTTGTGCTCGGCGGAGGCAGCTGGCCGAGTCCGCTGCCGCCGTTTAACTGGACAAGACGGCGATAAATAATTCAGAGGTCCAGAGCGGAGGCCAAGCGTGTCTGGTTTGGCCCTAACAACCGAGCGGCGGAACGAGAGGGAGGGCGACGGGGGAGAAACGGGAGCGACACTGGACTAAGCCTGGACTAAGAGTTTTACCGTCGAATAAACACGGCGGACTCATGAGAGGGTTAATCCGGGTTCTTAAAAGTTTGCTAATCGAGGCGAGACTTGTTTTTTGGTCGGTTTGCGCTCTCAGTGTGAAACAAAACGGTCCAATCTGCTCCTGAAGAGGTTTTGTTGTTTCGTTTAATGCGCTTTGTCCATAGATTTCTCTGAGCCATTTTTCTGTATTTTTCTGCCACAGAGACATAAAAAAAATCTGATTTAAAGCAGCTTCTACACACACCAGACTCTACAGTTTTGTACCAAACAAGATTTTGACAGATCGTACAGAAATATTTGTTGATATCTAATTCTAAACCTGATTTATTACAGTTTTAAGTAGAAAAAATGAGGAGAAATTTAAATTTTAAGGCCAATTTTCAGTCAGATCTAGTTCACTCAAAAACTAAATAAGAAATCTTATTGTAACTAATATGTTACAAAATGAACCAAGAAATCTATGCATTTTGGATTTTTCAGATTTAAATGTCCCAATATGTGGATTTTTTGCCATTTTTTATACATAAAATGCCTTATTTCTACATGAAAACTTGACATGAAAAACTTGTGATACATTTCTTTTTTACATTTATGTGAGTAAACGACAGAAGTTTACAATAGACATCTTTAAATATTGGATTTTTTGCTATTCACCTGCAGCGTCTCACCTTAAAATACAATAAAAACTAAGAAAAAGTATGTTCTGCATTCATATTTGTAATGGTATTTATTGTCGTATTACAATTTAAAGGACACATATTATGCATTATTTGTGTTATTGTCCTTTAAAACAGCGCTTGAGAATCCTTACTTTGACATCTTTTTTGTTTTTTTTTACAAAAGAACAATGTAACTTTATCCCAGCCTTCAGAGACGCCATGTTAACAAAGCTGTGGCTCCATCTACTGGCTGCAGATGGAATTACACAAATTTTAAATACACACAGCTTGTTGTCGTGTTATTGCGCAGTTACAGTCGTAATGACCGTGATTAGAAGAAATGCTCAGAGCGAGTCTGAGAGGATTTAAAGGACACATATTCTGGTACAGTGACTTTGAGTTTTAAATCATGTTCTAACAATATTCGTCAAAAACACATCTGAAGTAGTATTCAGTTGCATTCACCTGTTCAAACTGGCTTTTGTGTAAATTTATGTTTTGTCTGTTTATGTAAAGCGTCTTTGAGTGTCCAAAAGAGCGCTATACAAGTTTGACGTATTATTATTGTTATCATTTCACGCCGTTTTGAGGAATGTTCATTAAAAAATCCTCTCCCTCTGAGCGTCAAAAACATCCTGCTGAACTCTCTCGATCCGGGACATATTGTCAGATTTCATACGTTATTAATCCGAGAATCTTCTGCTGTTTTAAGTTTAAAATCATCACAAACTCGTTCTGAGCATTTCTCAGTCTAAACACACCAACTGCTGCCCCGCACCTTAGCGTCTCTTCAGAGCTAACTTCACTCAATTGTGTAAGTGCTAGGCGCCATCTACTGGCTGGATGCACTCCTGTTATTTAATAAATAAAAAAACCTTTTGTTTCAAAACATGAGATGGCAAATTAAAGGTACTCGAGCATGTTTAAAGGCTAAAAACATTGTGAAAAATGCTGAATATTTTTCCTTTAAGGACTTAAAACAGTAGAGGTAAGTCAGGTAAGTGACATCTAAAATCTGAAAAAAAGAGTTGTTGATCACAGAGTTACAGAGGGAGTGTTTTTGACGGTTGGAGGGAGAGGATTTTCTAACCAGCATTCAACAAACTAGTGTGACAGAAGCTAAACGCAACTCCAGGTGTGTTTTTGAGGACAAACATTGTTAGAACAGGGTTAAAAGCTCAAAATAGTCACCGTAGCAGAATTTATTTTATTTATTTATTTGGCAGGGATAATGCAATCATACATAGTCACAGAACAAAGCTTGTAGCTGATGAGATGCAGACAGAGTTTACAGCAAGTGCTAATGTTCAACTCCCGTCCCTGGTTGGACTTTTCTACACTTTCTACAATCAATAACAAAACACATTAAAACACATTTCTAATAAATACATAGATCAGTGCAAATTTTAGACTCTCACTCATACACCTTCTTACCATTTACAGGTGGGTACAATGTGTCATTTAAAAACAGCACAGCAAATCTGAACATGTTGAAACCAAGTGTTTTTGTGAGGCTCAGAGATTGAACTGAACAAGAATGAAGCAATGCACAACTCCAGCTATGCATTTAGTACGTTAATTTAGCAAAATATGTGTCTGAAACCTGTTGAACTTGCATTTTATACATTGCAACGTTTTAAAACAAAATCCTCCGTTAAGTCGTACGTCGTGAAGACAGAATTTCAAGGTCACTTTCTGTCTTGACTGAAGAGAATAAAACGTTCCAATCGTCTTCAATGTTCTACAATATTCCGTCGTGAAGAGGTGACCGGCAGATCTCTCTCTCCCCCCTCTCTCTCTCCCCTCTTTCTCCCTCGCTCTTGTAGATCAATAATAGCGGTGCATAATTAGCCGGGCTCTTAGCGGGCTCTTCACTCACCTGGAGTCGCCACTAACCAGACAGGCCTTTCAAACGCCTAATAGCGACTTGTCAACGTCTGTAAAAAGGCGAGGAGCGTGGAGGGGGAGAGATGACGTCCAACTCCCAATTATCAGTGTCTGAGAGAAGAAGTGAGGAACACGGAGCGAGGGGACGGGAGCGGGGAGAGGAGAGGGGGGGTGCAGGAGAGACGAGGGGGAGAGAGAGGGGAGTAGAGAAGAAAGAAAGGGAGAGAGAAGGGGTTAAGAGGGAGAGATTAAAAGAAGAGAGTAAAGGAGAGAAGAGGGGGAGAGGGGGGAGAGTAGAGAAGAGGAGAGAGAAGAGGTTAAGAGGGAGAGATTAAAAGGAGTAAAGGAGAGACGCTGGGGCGCGGGGGGAGAGTAGAGAAGAAAGAAAGGGAGAGAGAAGAGGTTAAGAGGGAGAGATTAAAAGGAGTAAAGGAGAGAAGAGGGGGAGAGGGGGGAGAGTAGAGAAGAAAGAAAGGGAGAGAGAAGAGGTTAAGAGGGAGAGATTAAAAGGAGTAAAGGAGAGAAGAGGGGGAGAGGGGGGAGAGTAGAGAAGAGTAGAGAAGAAAGAAAGGGAGAGAGAAGAGGTTAAGAGGGAGAGATTAAAAGGAGTAAAGGAGAGAAGAGGGGGAGAGGGAGGAGAGTAGAGAAGAGGAGAGAAGAAAGAAAGGGAGAGAGAAGAGGTTAAGAGGGAGAGATTAAAAGAAGAGAGTAAAGGAGAGAAGAGGGGGAGAGAGAGGAGAGTAGAGAAGAGGAGAGAAGAAAGAAAGGGAGAGAGAAGGGGTTAAGAGGGAGAGATTAAAAGAAGAGAGTAAAGGAGAGAAGAGGGGGAGAGGGGGGAGAGAGAGGGTAGAGAGTAAAGAGGAGAGAAGAAAGAAAGAGAAGGGGTTAAGAGGGAGAGATTTAAAGAGGAGAGTAAAGGAGAGAAGAGGGGGAGAGGGGGGAGAGAGAGGGTAGAGAGTAGAGGAGAAAATAAGAGAATGAGCGAGAGAAGAGGTTAAGAGGGAGCGATTAAAAGGAGAGTAAAGGAGAGAAGAGGGGGAGAGGGGGAGAGAGAGGGTAGAGAGTAGAGGAGAAAATAAAGAGAGAATGAGCGAGAGAAGAGGTTAAGAGGGAGCGATTAAAAGGAGAGTAAAGGAGAGAAGAGGGGGAGAGGGGGGAGAGTAGAGAAGAGGAGAGAAGAAAGGGAGAGAGAAGAGGTTAAGAGGGAGAGATTAAAAGAAGAGAGTAAAGGAGAGAAGAGGGGGAGAGGGGGGAGAGAGAGGGTAGAGGAGAAAATAAAGAGAATGAGCGAGAGAAGAGATTAAGAGGGAGCGATTAAAAGGAGAGTAAAGGAGAGAAGAGGGGGAGAGGGGGGAGAGTAGAGAAGAGGAGAGAATGAGCGAGAGAAGAGGTTAAGAGGGAGCGATTAAAAGGAGAGAAGAGGGGGAGAGGGGGGAGAGAGAGGGTAGAGAGTAAAGAGGAGAGAAGAAAGAAAGAGAAGAGGTTAAGAGGGAGAGATTTAAAGAGGAGAGTAAAGGAGAGAAGAGAAGAGGGGGAGAGAGCGGTGGTAAAGAGGGAGAGAGAGAGAAAGAAAGAGCGGGCGTGAGAGAAGGTTAAGAGGGAGAGATTAAAAGAAGAGAGTAAAGGAGAGAAGAGAAGGGGGGGAGACAGACAGAGGGGGTAAAGGGGGAGAGGAGAGAAAAGGAGAAAAGAGTGGGAGAGGGGGGGAGACCGTGGGGATTAAGAGAGAAAGAAAGAAAGAGCGAGAGAAGGGGTTAAGAGGGAGAGATTAAAAGAAGAGAGTAAAAGAGAGGAGAGAGAGAGGAGGGATAGAGAGAGGGGGGTTAAGAGGTAGAGATTGAAAGAAGAGAGAGAGAGGAGAGGAGAGAGAGAAGAGGAGAGCAAATGAGAGGAGAGAAGGGATTGAGAGATTAAAAAAATGGGAGAAGAGGGGGAGAAGGGGTTAAGAGAGAGTAAAAGAGAAGGGAGGGGGAAAAGAAGGGGTTAAGAAAGGGAGACTAAAGGAGGGAAAAGAGAAGAGAGGGAGAAAGAGGAAGGGAGGGAGGGGGTAAATAAGATGAGAGAAGAGGACAAGGAGAGTAACGAAGAGGAGAGAGACAAAGAGACAGAGAGAGTCAGAGAGGGGGAGTGAGGGGGGTTAAGAGGGAGAGAAAGACAAGAGAGGGTCAGAGAGAGACTGAAGGAGACAGACAGGGGAGGAGAGGAGAGAAGGAAGGAAGGAGGGAGAGGGGGGAGGACAGTTAAGAAGGCAGAAGAGACAGATGGCGAAAAAGTGAACACTAAAGGAGAGGAACGAGCGAGGGAGGAAAGGAGCGAGAGAAAGAGAGGGGGGGTGAGAAAATGTAAAGAGGAGGCGGGAGGGAGGAAGACGAGGAGACTAAAGCAGCAGGAGTAGGGAAAATCTATATCTAGAAGCTAATTGATACTAAAAATAATTTAGTTTTGCTCAACACAAATCCACTCTATTCCTCTTATTCCTGAAGTTGTCGTACGCGCCGTCGTCTTGTTTCCGTTGTAGTTCACACGGAGCAGACGAGCTCAACAGTAAATAAGTTCTACTCGACTAAAAAGACGTTTTCAGGAAATCGTTGCGTTGTGACTTGTTGTTGCTCGTGTTCATTAAACATTTTACACAAATCAATCTACTTTATGTAACATTTTAGCGGTGAGACTTTTCCCTCGTTAGCGTCAAACAGGAAGTCCCTTTACTACAAGAGCGCGGATCATAGACATAAAAAGAGGCAAAAGTGGGCGGGGCTGAATAAGGTGAATAAGAACACACGCTGCTAATGAAAATTTTAAAAATGCTAAAATGTTTCAAAACACAGAAAAAAAAATCCCGAATCACGATCGATCACTTCCTGCTCAGCCTTTCTGCATATCCAAGCGCAAAAGTAATATTTTTTCCCGCAAAAAAAATGAAAGTCTCGCTTTTGTCCAATTGCATCTGCCTTTAATCCAACATTCAAGTTTAACATTCAATATATCACTTTTCTACCAAGTGCTGACAGTTAAACGTTGATTAAATTGTCAGAAAAATCACAAAAAATTTAAAAAAGTTTGTTACCTGGTTAGAAACTCCACCACAGCGTCACCCAAAAACTCCAGCCTTTCGTTGTGATTGATCCTAAAAACAGAAAAGAGGGAGAAGTAATGACAGAGCTGTTAAATGTGCATTTGTTTAATTATTGTAGATTTTAGTTTCAGCCGTTTTCACAAGATATTTTAACGAGCATCGATTGGAGCGTGACAACCTGCAAATTAAACGGAATAACAACTAAAACAGGAGCCAAACAGAGGAGTTGTGTTGAATTTTGAATCGAAAAACAAACGTATTACATTCAAAAGTGCAAGATGGAAAAGCAAAAAGTTGTGATTAATTGTATATCGTTGGTAAAATTTCAATTATATTAAAAATTAAAATAAAAAATGTACATGCCTGAATGTATTAGTCTCCTTGTGTTAAAATAAAATGTAGTAAAATGAGTAAAAATAAAGAATAAATGAAGACTAATTAATATAGAGCTGTACAATTAATCAAAATGGATGCGATTAGTAAAGCAGGCTGTAATTTTTGAAGGGCAATAATTTCCTGCAAACTACAAAATATCCTGTATTTATTCTGTAAACTAACTAATGCTGGATTTGTTGAAAGATGTTCTAAAACGAGACAAAAAGTGTCTAATGGCATAAAAAACATGGTAAAAGCATGAAAAGCGTGTCTAAAAGAGGCAAAATTGTGACCAAAAGTGACAAAAACGAGACTAAAAGCAACAAAAACATGACAAGTGGCAAAAATGACTACAAGTTGCAATAAAAAATGACTAAAAGCAGCAAAAATGTGACTAAAAGTGGCAAAAATGTGACTAAAAGTGACAAAAACATGACAAGTGGAATAAAAATGTGACTAATAGTGACAAAAACATAACTAAAAGTGGCAAAAAGTGACTAAAAGTGGCAAAAACGTGACTGAAAAGTGGCAAAAATTACTAAAAGTGGCAAAAATTACTAAAAGTAGCAAAAACATGACTAAAAGTGACAAAAACATGACTAAAAGTGGCAAAAACATGACTAAAAGTGACAAAAACATGACTAAAAGTGGCAAAAACATGACTAAAAGTGACAAAAACATGACTAAAAGTGGCAAAAACATGAGTAAAATTAGCAAAAACTTGACTATAGTGGCAAAACATGACTAAAAGTGGCAAAATGTGACTAAAAGTAGCAAAAACATGACTAAAAGTAAGAAATTACATCAAAATTGTGACCCTTGTATCGAGACAAGAATCAAATTGTGATTCTTTTCTGCCTGAAACTCTACAAATATTCCATGTCACATAAAATCTAACCCGGTCTAAATTATTCAAATTAAGATTCTGAATTCAGGTCGTTTTAACAAAGGCTAGATATTTCATTTATTTCCATGCAGCCTACTAACCTACATTTCCAATAAGCAGAGACTTTTACTCCTTTTATCCAAATATAACAAAGGAAAGGTATAATTAATGCTAAAATCACAGTTTAAATAAGTGCACTTTGGAGTAAACAGACCTGCACAGCCTGCGCCCCACTTTTATTAAAAAACGGTTAAAATTAGCCCTGTTCCTCTTCCCTTTTCTTTTTTCCTCCACGTTCACAGCCGGACTTAATTTGTCTGCCAGCGTGACGGAGAGTTTGCGATGGGGGTCGTCGGGGGGAAGCAGATAGCGCTCGGCGGGTGAGGTGTTACCTGGAGGGGGAGGGGTCGTCCTGGCCGAGGCGGGACATGATGTTGATCAGAGTGTTGATGCCTGCAGTGGGAACACACAGAGGGCAGAGGTGAGAGCAGCAGGCGCAAGAGCAAGATAAAAACACATAAAAACAGACTTTTCAGATACGTGTGTTAAAATAAAAGTGGCAAAAACATGCCTAAAAGTAAGAAAAACATGTCAGGTGGCAAAAATGACTTATAGTTGCAATAAAACGTGACTAAAAGTGGCAAAAGCGTGACTAAAAGCGGCAAAAAGGTGACTAAAAGCGACAAAAACGTGACTAAAAGTGGCAAACGCGTGACTAAAAGTGGCAAAAGCGTGACTAAAAGTGGCAAAAATGTGACTTAGTGACAAAAACGTGACTAAAAGTGGCAAACGCGTGACTAAAAGCGGCAAAAAGGTGACTAAAAGCGGCAAAAATGTGACTAAAAGCGGCAAAAACATGACTAAAAGTGGCAAAAACGTGACTAAAAGCGGCAAAAACATGACTAAAAGTGGCAAACGCGTGACTAAAAGCGGCAAAAACATGTCAGGTGGCAAAAATGACTTAAAGTTGCAATAAAACGTGACTAAAAGCAGCAAAAACATGACTAAAAGTGGCAAAAACGTGGCTAGAAGAGGCAAAAATGTGACTTAGTGACAAAAACTTGACTAAAAGTGGCAAAAACATGACTAAAAGTGGCAAAAAAGTGACTAAACGTGGCAAACTTCACCAAAAGTGGCAAAAACATGACTAAAAGCAACAAAAACATGTAAGGTGGCACAAATGACTTAAAGTTGCAATAAAACGTGACTAAAAGTGGCAAAAACGTGACTAAAAGTGGTAATAGCGTGACTAAAAGCGGCAAAAATGTGACTTAGTAACAAAAACTTGACTAAAAGCGGCAAAAACATGACTATAAGTGGCAAAAACATGACTAAAAGTGGCAAAAAAACATGACTAAAAGTGACAAAAACATGACTATAAGTGGCAAACTTCACCAAAAGTGTCAAAAACATGACTAAAAGCAACAAAAACATGTCAAGTGGCAAAAATGAGTTAAAGTTGCAATAAAACGTGACTAAAAGCGGCAAAAATGTGACTTAGTGACAAAAACTTGACTAAAAGCGGCAAAAACATGACTAAAAGTGGCAAAAACATGACTAAAAGTGTCAAAAACATGACTAAAAGTGTCAAAAACATGACTAATAGTGTCAAAAACATGACTAAAAGTGACAAAAACATGACTAAAAGTGGCAAACTTCACCAAAAGTGTCAAAAACATGACTAAAAGCAACAAAAACATGTCAAGTGGCAAAAATGAGTTAAAGTTGCAATAAAACGTGACTAAAAGCTGGCAAAAATGTGACTTAGTGACAAAACTTGACTAAAAGCGGCAAAAACATGACTAAAAGTGGCAAAAACGTGACTAAAAGTGGCAAAAACATGACTAAAAGTGGCAAAAACATGACTAAAAGTGACAAAAACATGACTAAAAGTGGCAAAAACATGACTAAAAGTGGCAAAAACATGACTAAAAGTGACAAAAACATGACTAAAAGTGGCAAAAACATGACTAAAAGTGGCAAAACATGACTAAAAGTGACAAAAACATGACTAAAAGTGACAAAAACATGACTAAAAGTGGCAAAAACATGACTAAAAGTGGCAAAAACATGACTAAAAGTGACAAAAACATGACTAAAAGTGACAAAAACATGACTAAAAGTGGCAAAAACATGACTAAAAGTGGCAAAAACATGACTAAAAGTAACAAAAACATGACTAAAAGTGATAAAAACATAACTAAAAGCGGGGACAAAAAAAAAGACTTAGTCGTAAAAACATGATAAAGATAAAAACACGCGAGGAAAAGTTGGACGGTTTAGACGCGGCCGTGTTCAGACTTTTTAAAACCAGCGCCGCAAAATGAAACATGAAGCAGACGGAGAATACAGTGAGACGCTGCAGGTGAACAGGAAAAAGTGTTAACGTTAAAGATATCAATGTTAAACTTCTCCTGTAGTTTAGTCAAAAAAATATGATTGAATATTGAAGGGAGGGATGTGCTCAAACCATAGACTTTAGGTGCTTGGACCCACCTTTCTTCCTCATGTACATGTGGTGCACCTTGCGGTCTCCGTACTTGGGCTGCCGGATGCCGCAGTTGGACAGAGAGTTTCGGGCGTGGTCCGGGTTCATGCCGAAGTTCAGGTGGTGACTGGGGTGCGTCATGGCCAACTGCAAACAGACAAGACGCTCAGAGTCCAAGAAGGCTCCAAATGGTTCCATATTGTTTCTAATTTCTTGTCTAATTCTGATTTTTGGCTCCCTTAGTAGCGTTTTACTCATTTTTGGTTAGAAGTTTAAAACGTGGCGTAGAGGCTTTAAACCAGGGGTGTCCAAACTTTGTCCATCGAGGGCCACATATTGAAATACAGACCAAGCGAAGGGCCACAAATCAATCGTGAAACGTTAAAAAAAGCTGCATTTATCTGATGTTTTAAGCACCACCACATCTACATTCAGTCTCAGTGCTTTAATATCAGGTCTGTGTCGCACCAAAATGTTAGTTATTTAGGTTGGAATTGTAGAAAATCTGAAATGTGCTGTAAATAGTACTTATCAGGACAATGTGGGCCAGTTCACCAGGAAGACTAAGGGCCAAGAAAAACTAGTCTGAGAGCCGCATTTGGCCCCCGGGCCAACGAAATAAATGCAACAAAAGTTCTTTGAGGACACATTCTGTAAAATGTCCGTTTTCCCTTTTATTGTTCTAACAGTGCTCCTTTTTGTGTTTTTGTTGCTTTTTTTTGTTTCAGTCTCTTTTAGTCATATTTTCAGCGCTTTTAGCCAAGTTTTTGTTGCTTAAGTTTTTGTAAATTTGTGGCTCCTTTAGTAGCATTTTACTTATTTTTGGTTAGACGTTTAAAACATGGCACAGAGTCTTTGCAGAGAAGGAAATAAAAGTTCTTTGAGGACACAACCTCTGCAAAATGTCCTTTTTCTCATTAAACATTGCTCTAGTGTGTTCTCTTTTAGTGATATTTTCATTGCTTTTAGTCATTTTTGTTCCTTTTTTTGTCACTTTTAGTCATGTTTTTCTTGCATTTTTGTTCCTTTTAATTAAGTTTTTGTAAATTTTTGGCTCCCTTAGTAGCGTTTTACTCATTTTTGGTTAGAAGTTAAAAACGCAGCGTAGAGGCTTTACAGAGAAGGAAATAAATGCGCACTACTGTCTATAGTCTATTCTATTCCATTTTATTTGATTCTATTCTTAATCTTATACATGCCTCTTTTGTACATTTGGCTAAGATTTTATTCATTGTTTTATGTTGCACCTTACGCCAAAGCAAGTTCCTATGTTTGTGAATTTTGATCAGTTTTGAGCAAAGCACATTTTTAAGCAAATTTTAATTCTGGGGATCAGAGCCAGTCGAAACATGGCGGCGGTCCACAGTGGAAAAGCCTGGATGTTTCAGAGTCCAAAAACTACAAGACAAGAACGATTTTGTTGAAACGTTACTCAAATAAATGTACAATGCATCAAAAAAAAGAAATTCTAATTAACTTTAAATGAGGATATTAATCTTGATTTCAACAACTTTGATTAGTTAAAGGGCCCATGACAGGTTGGACTACTCATTTCACTAAAACGCAGTTAAGATAAATATATTTCAATTTCTACTAAAATCTTTACACATTTTACCCCAGTTTAGCCATTCTTTTAGGTTTTTAATTTCACTTCCTGGTTGTAAAGTATGACATCACACTAGGAAATTACCATAGCAACCACTCTGTACTCTGGCCAATGCTCATCTAATGTCACAGATTTGGTTAATTTGACAAAGAGAAATGCACATGAACGCCTTTATTTTGTTGAATCAATGTTTAAAGGGTCAAAAAAGTTGTTTCTTTTGTGTAAATTATGCATAACCTTTGTCTCTCCAGTGTGATGTCATCAGTGTGTTTACTTCCTGTAATTTTCAACAGATTTTTACACTTTTCTCCACAAAAAGCGACCTGATTGGTGTAAAACTATAATTTATATTTACAACAGATATTAATACACTGAATAAACTCAAAATTAGAAAATCATAAAAACCTGTCACACGCACTTTAAAATGCATTTTCTTCATGGACCTGGATTATTTTACTTGTTTGAAGGTGTTTTTGACTTGTTACAGGTCATTTCTTCTCATTTCAAGCCTAATTGTTTGCCAATGAGGTGAAAATAAATAAAAAAATCTCTTATAAACAGTCAGAAATGTCTTGAAACCAGTGAAATTGTCGACGTCACATCAGCAATTAAAGCTTTTCTGGTCAAAACAACTGAAAATAACATTAATACTCTGAATTCAGCTCATTTTAAGCAAGGCTAGATTTTGAATTTTTTTACATAATCCCCCCTTTGGCACAACATAAAAAAAAAAACACATTGAAAAGTAATATTTAGTCTAATTCTCGCAAATAATCACAGCATGAAAACTGCCTCCTGAGCTAATAGTTTTCCTCAATAACATCCACAACAAATGCTCGAATGTTTTAAGGAACCAGAGCAGCAGAAATCGATCTCTGTGTTCTGACCAGAGCTAAACTTAGAGCGCGGCTTCTTCAAAATGATCCCACTTCAAGGAAAAGCACAATCTGTACGAGCCAGTTTTTACCGTACGTGTAAAAACAATAAATGAAATCCACTGACAAAGACGTGACTTTCAGCTTGTGTTTAACATCGGGTGATGCGTCTCAGATTCACTCAATGTCAGAGCGGGAGAAAAACATTTAAGACTTAATTGAAGTTTAGATTGAGAGGAAAACAGCAAAAAGAAAACAGGAAAACACTTTCTGGAGAAATAAAGAGAAAAATGTACAAACACACAGCAAAAAGTGGATTTCAAGAAAGCAAAAAAGGTCTTGTAAGAAAGAAAACCTTGAAAACATTCTCTTATATAGGTATTTGATAGTCTTTTTCTTGTAATAAGGCACAAACGTTATTTTGAAACAAGTTAATTGAATAATTGCAACTAATTGATCATAGAAATGGTTGTCGACTAATTAAATAATCATTAACTTGTCTATGCACAGACTCCAAAACATTGTATGAGCTGAAAGATAAAGTTTAATTACTCAGACAGAGCTGGAATCATGCAAAAAGAACAGAGAAACAAGGAAATTCTGTGATTTTTATCAAAATACGTGTTCAGCTTTGAGTAAACCTGGGTAAAATCCTCATATTCAAGGGTCTTTCACGTTCTAAACTAATGGATTAATCAAAAGAATAATCACTAGACTAACCGATTACCAAAATAATCGTTAGTTGCAGCTCTAGTTTGTAAAATACCCCAGAAATGTAAAAACCTAATAAGAACGTATTGCTTAAAAATCAGTTTAAATGAGAAAAATATTCTTAAAGTGCGTATGACAGGTTTTTATGATTTTCTAATTTTGACTTTATTCAGTGCATTAATACCTCTTGTAAATATAAATTATAGTTTTACACCAATCAGGTCGCTGTTTGTGGAGAAAAGTTTAAAAATCTGTTGAAAATTACAGGAAGTAAACAAACGGATGACATCACACTGGAGAGACAAAGGTTACGCATAATTTACACAAAATAAACATGTTTTTTGACCCTTTAAACATTGATTCAACAAAATAAAGACGTTCAAGTGTGTTTTTCTTTGATAAATTAAAAAAATCTGTGACATTAGAGGAGTTTTGGTGCAGTGTCCAGGATGTTTCTTGGTAATTTCCCAGTGTGATGTCATCATTTACAACCAGGAAGTACAATTAAAATCTAAAATAATAGCTAAACTGGGGTAACATCTGTAAAGATTTGAGTAGAATTTGAAATATATTTATCTTCACTGTATTTTAGTTAAATGTCCAACCTGCCAGAGGCCCTTTAAATACAAGTTTCCTTGAATTTCGCCTAATATTGATAAGATTTTGCATTAAATTAAGCCCATTACAGGGAGCAACTTGCTTATTTTGAGATTT
Source organism: Rhinogobius similis (assembly GCA_019453435.1). NCBI lineage: Eukaryota > Metazoa > Chordata > Actinopteri > Gobiiformes > Gobiidae > Rhinogobius > Rhinogobius similis. The sequence continues at coordinate 19,419,458 of CM033639.1, forward strand.
ATTTTGGAATTTCTTGAAGTCGTTACAAGAAAGCAAGACATTTTAGCTTTCCCCGTTGGCATATTTTTTGCGTAAAACAAGAAAAGACGTCGCATTTTACGTTTTTTCTTGTTTCTAGTGAATTTTTGAGCAGAATTTGAAATATATTTATCTTGACTGCATTTTAGTTAAATGAGTCTAACCTGTCAGAGGCGCTTTAAAGGTCCCATATTCTGCTCTTTTCCCCTTCACACAGTCTATTCTAAGGGCTTTGTTGATACATTTTCTCGTTGTGTAATATCCATAACATAACAGTTTACAAAAAACACCCATTTCTTGGACTGGCCCCCCTCCTTGTAAAAGCAAACGGCTCACTCTGAGATCTGACCCCCCTGAACAGAGAGCAGTCTGCCTCCCCCGCCCAACTCGTGATGAAGCCTAGAGTGGAGATGGTGCATGTGCCGTGTGCTCCGGTAAACAGCGATACACAAACACTGAATAAACATTTTCTCGTCCTGACGGTGCGTCGTGCTGAGTCCTACGTCCTGGATCTGACCTGGAGTTTGACGTGCTCCAGGACCTCGACGACGGACGCTGCCGTTTGGTAAATAACAAGCTAACTCTTCTATCTGTCGTATCCATCGTGTAATTACTGTGTAGCATTAGCATTAGCTGTTTTTATTCTGCGGCTGCGCTCTTCCTGGAGGCGTGGCTTAAACACCACGTCATCTTAGTGAGGAGCCCCCGTCTGCTGCTCAGCCGAGGGGGACGGAAAAGACAGTTCTCTAGTGAAAACATGAGGGAATCAATCAAAAAACCACTTTAGGCACAACATACGAGGCCCAAATAGCACTGGAGGAAGGTTAAAACCTCTGAAAAGTCCATTGTGCATGTTATGGGACCTTTAAATAGAAGTTTCCTTGAATTTCACTTAATAATGAGAATATTTTGCATTAAATCAAGCCATTTACAGGGAGCGACTTGCTTATTTTGAGATTTTATGTTTTATTTTGGAATTCCTTGAAGTCGTTACAAAAAAGCAAGACATTTTGGCTTTCCCCGTTGCTGTATTTTTTTGCGTAAAACGAGAAAAGATGTCGCATTTTACGTCTTTTCTTCTTTCTAGTCTGGCACTTTTTGCAGCTGAAGTGTGAGCCGCACGCTCTCTTGTCGTCCAGATTCTCGCCCGCTCTGCACTTCCTCTCGCACTAAACACCCGCCGAGTCACTTTGTTTCCGCAGATGTTGATTCTCAAATGTTGCTCCTGGCGTCACGTTCTTGCACCTGCTCAAACTCCACGACTGTCTCCCGCGCGACGCTAATGTAACCCGCGTGTCAAAACACAACGTTTTACAAACAACGTGTTCCTAAAAGACCCAAACAACCTTTTTTTTTACTGAAGAGACAGACTGAATAACCAAATCTTAGGCTGCACTCAAAAACCTCAATCCATGCTTTTTATCTGTTTATTTTCTGTCTTTAAAGGGGCTGTACTGTTATTTTTTCATGTAATATGTAAATTTTGTTTTTCTCCAGTGTTCTTTAGGGTAAAGGGGTAAAATAAGGCTTGTGTGTGGTGTCTGCATCTGATTATAAAGAGTTTTTAACCTCAGTGAACCAGGAAGTTAGCATGCTAGTTGTTACTGTGACGGCAAAGCTTCACTCTGGCCTCTGAAAGTTGTATTAACTCATCACGGTTGATAATTAGGATGTCTTCGAGGTCAGACACATGTCCAACACTTTTGAAAAACATGTGAAAGGTTTTAACAATATTTGCTGAACTGAACCAGGACTAAACCCGGTCTAAACCAGGTCTAAAACAGGACTAAACCAGGTCTAAACCAGGACTGAGCCAGGTCTAAACCAGGTCTAAACCAGGTCTAAACCAGGTCTAAATCAGGACTGAACCAGGACTGAACCAGGACTAAACCAGGACTGAACCAGGTCTAAACCAGGACTGAACCAGGTCTAAACCAGGTCTAAACCAGGACTAAACCAGGTCTAAACCAGGACTGAACCAGGTCTAAACCAGGTCTAAACCAGGTCTAAACCAGGACTACACCAGGACTGAACCAGGATGGAAGCAGGACTGAACAACTGGGTCGAAACAGGACTAAACTGGGTCTAAACCCGGACTAAATGGGGACTAAAATGGGTCTACACCAGGACTAAAACAAGACTAAAACAGGGTCTAAACCAGGTCCAAACCGGGTCTAAATCAGGACTAAACGGGGACTACACCAGGACTTATACAGGACTAAACGGGGTCCAAAGCAAGACTAAAAGGGGACTAAAATGGGGATTAACACCAGGTCTACACCAGGACTAAAACAGGACTAAACTGGGTCCAAAGCAAGACTAAAAGGGGACTAAAACAAGGACTACACCAGGTCTACTCCAAGACTAAAACAGGACAAAACCGGGTCCAAACTAGGTCCAAACCAGGACTAAAAGGGGGCTAAAACAGGTCTAAACCACCAGAACTAAACCTTTCTGTCAGAACCCTAAAAAAAAGCCCGATGGTGTCTCTCCAAAAAGTTGCAAGTCCCATCAAACCCCTCACTATTTTCTTCTTTAAACTTCCTCTTTTCCCTCCAATCCTTCACTGGTGTGTCTGACGCCGCACCATTGGCCGCTCTCAAACTTGTTTTTATTACCATTTTCCATTGCCTCGTCTGCACGGCGCTACGAACAACACGACTTTAACTCGTGTCAAGTTGAATAACCCGTTTTTTTCAGATGGTTTTGTCGTTGACCAGAAACAAGTGCAACGCTTTTGAAAAACATCTAAAAGGATTTGACACTATCTGCAGAATGGAACTAGGAGGGAACCAGGACGGAACAACTGGGTCGAAACCAGGTCTAAAACAGGACTAAATTGGGTCCAAACCAGGTCTAAATCAGGACTAAACCGGGTCTAAACCAGGTCTACACCAGGACTAAAACAAGACTAAAACAGGGTCTAAACCAGGACTAAAATGGGTCTACACCAGGACTAAAACAAGACTAAAACAGGGTCTAAACCAGGACTAAAATGGGTCTACACCAGGACTAAAACAAGACTAAAACAGGGTCTAAAACAGGTCTAAAACAGGGTCCAAATAGCGTCTAAACCAGGACTAAAAGGGGACTAAAATGGGACTACACCAGGACTAAAACAAGACTAAAACAGGGTCCAAACAGGGTCTAAAACCAGGACTAAACCGGGTATAAACCACCAGAACTAAACCTTTGTCAGAACCTAAAAAAGAGCCTTATTTTTCACTAATTGTCTCTTCAAAAACTGATGGTGTCTCTCCAAAAAGTTACATAGTTCGTCTTGTCGAATCCCTCACTATTTTCTTCTTTAAACTTCCTCTTTTCCCTCCAATCCTTCACTGGTGTGTCTGACGCTGCACCATTGGCCGCTCTCAAACTTGTTTTTATTACCATTTTCCATTGCCTCGTCTGCACGGCGCTACGAACAACACGACTTTAACTCGTGTCAAGTTGAATAACCCGTTTCCCCCTTCACTAAACCACAATGAAAGAGCGATCGCGGCAGGATTGGGCCCGTGTTCAAGCAACCTCTAAATATTGAAATGGCTCTTTTTACATAAATACGTCACTGGAGCCTGAAATTGATCTGAAGTCGTGTGAAAAAGAGACTGGCGTTTTGGAAAGCGAGCTCGGAGCGGAGGCAAACCGGAGTTCAAAGCTTTATATTTCGGTGGAGATTAGTTAGCGCGCGGCTAATGTAAGATTGATAACGACCGGGCGACTCCAGCTGTTTCCAGGCTCTTCACGCAGAGTTTGAGATTAATTTTCTGCCGTTTTTTGTCGTTTGAACGCACCAATTCTTATCAACTAAAACTCTTACGGCTTTGAGAGGTTTAAAAGTTGAAGACAGTCGTTCATCGTCCAGATTTTTTGATGGATGCAATTGACCGATCAGGGGAATTGTTCATTTGATCCGTCGGTGTCAAAACGAACAGCAGTTAACAAGAAAAAAAGAATAGTGAGGATGGGAGAAACTCAAATCTCTGACTTTTTGTGTTCTAGTTGTCAAAATGGACAAGACTATAAGCACTTTATTACACTTTAAATGTAGCGACACAAACAGAATCACTAAACGTGTTTTTGTGAATCGCGGGGGATTTTATTCAACAGTCGATTCTGCAAAAAGAGTTTTAAAGACATTTGTGACGTCGGTCTCTGGAGTCAGAAAAGAAGAAAAAAAAGAAAAATCAGGAATGTTTATAATTCTTAATATTTAAAGTCACTTATAAAAAGACAAATGTTAGTTTTGTCTTGACAGAAGCTCGAGCTCGAGTTTGTTTCTTCTGCTGTTGGTTTCTTTTCTTGCTTTTTACACAGTTTTCACAAAGTGTTTTTAAATCACAAACAGCAGCTCAAGGAATTCACTTTTACTGCAACAAATAAGTGAAAACACACGAGAATTAAATAAAAAGTCTTTGCAGAAGGAAATAAAAGCAGAAAAAGACAAACAGGAAGTAGTTTCCCGTCGACTGTAGCTTTAGCTTTAGCCTAGTCTCAGACACAAATTATTAAACGTCTCTTTGTGAATCACAGATTGTTTTTGTTGTTTTTTGTTGGGTTTTTGCTGCTTTTTGTCGTCTTTTAGTCTCGTTGGAGTCGTGTTTTTATTTTAGTTGTGTTTTTGTTGCTTTTTTTTAAACGTTTTTGTTGGTTTTAGTTGCTTTTTGTTGGTTTTTATTGGTTTTAGTCACATTTTTGTTCCTTTTAGTTGTGTTTTGTTGCTTATAGTTGTGTTTTGTTCCTTTTAGCTGTGTTTTTGTGCTTTTAGTTGCTTTTTGTCTGGTTTAGTCACATTTTTAGTTGTTTTTATTGTGTTTTGTTGCGTTTTTGTTGCTTTTTGTCACTTTTTTATGCTTTTAATCACGTTTTTGTTGCTGTTAGTCACATTTTTGTTCCTTTTAAATGTGTTTTAGTCACATTTTTGTTCCTTTTAGTTGTGTTTTGTTGCTTATAGTTGTGTTTTTGTTGCTTTTTTAGAACGTTTTTGTTGGTTTTAGTCGTGTTTTGTTGCTTGAAGTTGGTCGTGTTTTTGTCTTTTTAGTCACATTTTTATCTTTTTAGTTGCATTTTTGTTGCTTTTATCTAGGACGGTCACTAAGGACTATAGTCAGAATTTGTTTCGACTTGTCAAACAATTCTTTCTATTGTATATTGAAGCGTTTTGAATACATTATCAGCCATTTCGCTGACAAAAGTTGAAATATGGGGTTGAAGAAAGTGTATTATTGGTGAAAAGCAGCAATACTTTTTTTTTTTTTTACATTTTGATGTATGATATTAATTATAGCATCACATGGATTCTTTCCGCTTCACTCGGGACCTCAGTGGCTCCATCTCCAAGAAGAACCAGCAGAGGATGTACTTCCTGCGGCATCTGAGGAAAGACGAGCTGCAGCAGATGAAGGACCTGTGCGTTTGCAGGCTCTTATTGTATCTTATTTTAGCACAGTCTATTCTTTACCTTTCTTTTATTATCGGTCATTGTTATATGTTGCACCTTATGCCAAAGCAAGTTCCTGGTTTGTGAATTTTGTCTTTTTTTTTAAACGCGACTAGTCACGATTAGCCGATTAATTGTTGCCCTAGTAACGACTAAAGTAGAAAAGTAGAAAAGTGCTTAAATTAAGTTAATGTATGAACTCGGACATTTTTTTTTTTTGCATTTTTAACTTGTAAATCAACATTTGAGAGCGGACTTTTGCGTTTGTTGTCATTAGCTCCGTGTTGACATTAGCAACATAATACTGAACTTGGCTAACGTTGAAATCTCTTTAACGTAAGACAAATTATATCCTGTTCTCTCTTTTTAAAACAAATACAGAGCATAAACCAAACTTCTAATCATTGCAACTAACACAAAAAATAAGCTAAATTTCTTCCTCTAAAGTCTGATTTCTGCTACAAAAATCATGGTAAAATTGAGCTTTTTCTCGCGCTTACAATTACATCTCTGTTTGAATGCAGTCCATTTTCTTTCTTTTTTTTGTGTTTTTGATGTGCAGTTGTACCACACAGCCTCGTGCTGCTGTAATAATAACACTGTGGAGGTGTTTTGCCCATCAGTTTCTCTGCAGGGCTTCAGCAGAGCAGCTCCTCAGACCCGAGTCCAGCTCTGCTCTCCATGAACTCGCGATTAGCCAAAGGGTTTGAAGATAAAAACAGCGCCAGAAAAAAGCCAAGGCAGGCAGCAGTTCAGAAAGCTGGGGATGAAGCTTCTGGGAAGGAAAAACTAAGGTATGTTTAGAGCAAGAGATGGCGATAGAAAAGATTTATTTCCATTCTGATGTAGAACTCATTTTAAAAAGACTTATCCTGCATTAAAGTTGGGGTTTAACCAGGTTTAGAGCAGATTTAGACTTGGTTTAAAGCCGATTTAGACCTGGTTTAGAGCAGTAAATGTCATGTTTGAGACGAGCAATACCAGGGCTATTCAACTTAGATCAAATCAGGCCCTACACGGGTTATGATCCAGCCCTCAACCATCTTCAAAAAGTATAGAAAATATTTTATCTCTTGTTATTGGTTTAGTCCTGGTTTGGTCCTGGGATGGACCGTGTTAAGACCTAGTATGGGCCTGGTTGATATCGGTTTGGGCCTGGTTTAGGTCTAGTCCTGGTTTAGTCCTAGTTTGGTCCTGGTTCAGACCTGGTTTTCTTGTTTACACCTGTAGCTCTCTCCCAGTTTAGTCTTCAGTCCTGGTTTTGGTCTATTTTAGTCTTGCTTTAGACCTAGTTTGGAGCCGATTTAGTCTCAACCAAGTCCTGCTAACCATTTATTCATATCACACCACAAAAAAATTAATTTCTACAGTTAAAATGTCTTGATTTCAGAATATTCATCTTAATTTCAGACCTTTCGACAAATTAAGATTAGTTAAAACTATTTGATGGAGAAAGATTTTACTTCAAAATGACTTGTTTCAATACATTTCTGACTTCAATCCAAATTATCTGCCAATGGGTTAACATTTTACTCTCCCCATTGGCAGATTTATTTGCTTATTTTAAGATTAAAATTGTGAAATATTCTGCATCACACCAATAATTAAATCTCATTGAGTCAAAACTACTCAAACCAAGATAGAAATTCTAAATTCAAGTCATTTTAAGCTCGACTAGATGGTGTTTTTTGCTGTGCATGAGATAAAACCTGGTGTGACGATGGTAAAAATAGTCTTAAAACCATCAAGCACCATTATGTTTTGTATCCTACTGAATATATTTAGTCATAATGGCGCGTCATCAGCTTGCACATAGGATTTTTTTAGTTCAAAGCTTAAAAAAAACATTGAAAACTACCAAACATCACGCCGTTATCCATGTTAAACTGTCCCTAAATCCCTAAAAAACCAAAACGTTTATAAGTTCCAGATGCAAACTTGTTTAAACACTTGACTGGAGTTGTTTTTCCTCTAATCTGCGGCTCCTTGTGGGTCGTTCTTGTCAAAAGTTAGGGCCAGATAAGAGTCTTGGTAAAGTACAAAATGCCCCTCTCGAACACGGAGCTGGAGGACGACGAAATGACAGAAAATGGCCTCCTCAAGTCAAACGCAGCCATTAGGATTCGAGGATGGAGAGGGCTTAGCTTCTTCTCCCAAACGCATGAAAAATAAAGAGATTTAACCGATGTTGTTCAGGCCTCAACCACACTCAATTAGTTTCATGCACTAATGGGCAGATGGCACTGTTTTTTACTTTTGTAACGCGACTTTCGACATTTTAGGACAGAAATACCTTCGTTTTGTAATTGTTCTGTCCAAAATTGTGATAAAAACAACAGATGGTGTTAATTGTGCGTCAAAAAGCAAGTGAAAAATGACTAATTTTTGTTTTTATTATGATTTTATTCATGAATATTGCTTCAAAAGTGAACGGGAAGCTTCAGAGTACATAATCCCAGAGCAGGCGTCGATCATGTTGACAATGCTCGTTTAATTGCAGGCAGATGGCGATGTTTTAGTTGCGTTTTCGTCTTAATACCTTCTTTCAATTTATTATTTTAACACTCTTAATATTTGTGTCTTAAGGTACGACTTGTTTTATCCAACTGTAAATTGTAACAGCAGATGGTGTTAATTTGGTGAGAAAAATACAACAAATGTAAAATGACAGCATGACAGTTTTCTTAAGTCTGAAAAGTTGTTGTTTTATATTAAAGTTAACGCAAAGCACTTGGATAACACTTGAAGCCACTTTCTCTTTGAACTGAAGACTTTTACACACACATTGTTTATTATTTTGTCTATTTTCTTTTATTATGATGACTTTTTGGATAAAATAACGTCTTTAAACTGATGATATTTGATGCTAGGGCTTTGCAATGAATCGTATGTATTTATCCTTTAGTCGTTGCATTGATAGAGCATTTTTATTAGTATTAGTAATTTTTTTTAGATTAAGTGGATTTATAAGACCAAAAAAAAGTGACTTAATTTGTTACAGTATTAAATTAGAAGTGTGTTAATTTCCTTTTGTGAAACGTAATAAGTGCACTGCTTTAGCCTCAAAACCTGGAGCAAATTAACTTTTCTTACACATTACTAATCAAGTATTTTCGATCTATACTTTTCTTTACAGACGTAATTGTTCAAAATAATCATGACTGTGATTTTGGCCATAATCAACAATCAAACAAAGCTTTTAAATGTGTTTTTACGTCGTTTCCCTCATCAAAAATACACCTGGAATTATGTTTAGCTTCATTCGTGTTTGTTTTATTAAAGGTCCTCGTCTCTGCTCTGTCTTTGAGCCTCACAAAAACACTGGTTTCAAATTTTCCAGATTTGCTTATTTTATTTCCCCTCCGCTGCCAGTAGATGGAGTGATAAAAACAAATCCTGATGTGGGAACGCCTGACTGATGTGGAAGTAATGCGCGGTTTTCACTATGTACATTATTTTAAGTTCTAAAACAAGAGAAATGTGTACTTAAAGTCTATATGACCAGTTAGACAAAAATGTAGTGATGATTATATTTAAGATTTTATTAAACATTTTGCCTTTTTGTCCGCAGTTTGACTGTTTTCATGAAGTTTATAATTGTACTTCCTGGTTGGACATGAGCACTAATATGACATATAGAGGTAATTCCACTGTAGCAACCACACTGTAAACAACATCCACATAAATTGCACAATAGTGACGAATTGACAATAATTCTAGGGTTTATGCAGATTTCAGCAAATCAAATGTAATGCTCCATTTCAAGAGGTTTGATCTCATAATCAACGTCAAAACAAGTTATTGACACTTTTATCATGTCAAAACTGCTGAATGTAACCATTCCATCGGGCAACAAAACAAGACAATAAACTACTTTTAAACCATGGAAATGTTTTGAACCCTATTCTTTCACTTTTAAGATGATTTAATCCAAGCGTTTCACATATAGCCTGGGATTAAATTTATATTTATTGTTCTGATGGATAATTTTTTTTTTTTTAAGTGGTTTTTAGATTTAATGCCTGTGGGGATTGACATTAATGCTTTTTAATGCATTTTAAGGCCTTTTTTGCCGAAATCCATTTATTGACTTTTTAACGCCGTGCGGAAAAACTGAATATTTGATAAGACCTTTCTTTTGTTGAATGATGGTTTAAACCAGTGGTTCTCAAACTTTTTCAGTTGCGACCCCGAAAATAAATAGTTCACATTTGCGACCCCCAAACACAAAAAATAGGCGACATGCAAAGTAATAAATTAGCCTTAGATGTAATGTTTGCTTTATTTTGAGAATATAGACAAGTCAAGCCTTGTTTAACACTATTGTATACATTTTTCCCATCATCTGGAGACCCTCAGAAATCATTTCACGACCCTCAGTTTCAGAACTACTGGTTTAAAGGTCCCATAACATGCAAAATCGACTTTTCAGAGGTTTTAACCTTCCCACAGTGCTATTTGGGCCTCGTATGTTGTGCCCAAAGTGTTTTTTTGATTGATTCCCTCATGTTTTCACTAGAGAACTGTCTTTTCCGTCCCCCTCGGCTGAGCAGCAGACGGGGGCTCCTCACTAAGATGACGCGCTTCACCAGGATGACGCGGTGTTTAAGCCACGCCTCCAGGAAGCGCGCAGCCGCAAGAATAAAAACAGCTAATGCTAATGCTACACAGTAATTACACGATGGATACGACAGATCGAATAGTTAGCTTGTTATTTACCAAACGGCACGTCCGTCGTCGAGGCCCTGGAGCACGTCAAACTCCAGGTCAGATCCAGGACGTAGGACTCAGCACGACGCACCGTCAGGACGAGAAAATGTTTATTCAGTGTTTGTGTATCGCTGTTTACCGGAGCACACGGCGCATGCACCATCTCCGCTCTAGGCTTCGTCACGGGTTGGGCGGGGGAGGCGCGCGGGTTGGGCGGGGGAGGCAGCCTGCTCTCTGTTCGGGGGGGTCAGATCTCAGAGTGAGCCGTTTGCTTTTACAAGGAGGGGGGCCAGTCCAAGAAATGGGTGTTTTTTGTAAACTGTTATGTTATGGATATTACACAACGAGAAAATGTATCAACAAAGCCCTAAGAATAGACTGTGTGAAGGGGAGAATAGCAGAATATGGGACCTTTAAACTGTAAGAAAAATGTGTCAATTGTCTGTAAACTGTCCCTGTATTTTTGATGGCACGTCGCTTTTGATGACATCACAGACAGAGGGATTTAGAACTACTTCCTGTCATTTAAAACTTTAATTTATCTTTCCTTACAAACTGCAGCCTCCCGCCAAACCAAGTCATAATTAGACAAACAGAACGTGTCAGGCTTTAAATAATCAAAGACTCTCTTCCATTTTCAGATGTTTTTCGACATTAGCATAATTTGAGGCAGCGGGTCTCAGCTGGTTGCAAACCGTAGCGTCACTATTCTCCCTCGTCAACGCAAGCCCGATGCAACGGCTCGTCGGATGGAGGTTTAGGTCCTTCGTTCTCGGGCCGGAGTGACACGGCGCCGACACAACGCGCGCTGATGATGCAACGCCACGTTAAGAGCCTCGGTCCGGGTCGTTAGCGCCGCTTCGCTCTGACAAAAGGCTGAGGACAGTACCGGCCAACACGACTGGAAATATTCAAGAGCAAGTGTCATCTTTTGAGTTCTGGAGTCACGTGCGAGGGATAAACGGCAGCGTGTGACAAATGTAAACTGCGAAAAATGTCTCTTGGGTTGAAAATGTCATTCCTCAACCGGTTTACAATGGATTCATAAAACAGGCCAGTCACAATAACATACGAAATATTGCTACACACAGGTTGAATTTAATGCTTTTTAATGTTCCGCAGAAACCCTGAGTTAATATGGGGGTCAACATTTCTATGAGTATTTGTCCAGTAAAACTTAAAATCTCCTTTTAAATTAACAAATGCTGTAAAATCCATTGTTAAATGTGCTTAAAGGACACACATTCTGCTACAGTGACTTTTTAAAGCTTTTAATTATGTTCAAATAATGTTCCGTCATCAAAAACACACCTGAAATTGCATTCAGTTGCATTCACGCTGTTTAGAGGAAGGTTTATTAGAAAATCCTCTCCCTCCAAGCGTCAGAAACACTTCCTGCTGAACTTCTGGGATTTTCAGATGTATTTTCAGACTTCATACGTCATATATCTGAGAATGTTCCGCTGTTTTTAGTCCTTAAATCATCGCTAAACTCGCTCTGAGCATTTCTGCCTCTAAACGTGATAACCGCTGCAGCCAATCCACACAATGATGTCTTTTCAGCGCTAACTTCACTAGATTGTACATAGCGCTGGCGCCATCTGCTGGCTGGATGCACTCAATGTCATTTCATAGTGACTGTTAACACAGGTCATAGAATGAATAAGAAACTTTTTGTTTCAAAACATGACATGGCAAATTTAAGGCACTCAAGAGCATGTTTAAAGGCTAACAATATGAAAATGCTGAATATTTTGCCTTTAAAGGTCCCATAACATGCAAAATGGACTTTTCAGAGGTTTTAACCTTCCTACAGTGCTATTTGGGCCTCGTATGTTGTGCCCAAAGTGGTTTTTTGATTGATTCCCTCATGTTTTCACTAGAGAACTGTCTTTTCCGTCCCCCTCGGCTGAGCAGCAGACGGGGGCTCCTCACTAAGATGACGCGGTGTTTAAGCCACGCCTCCAGGAAGCGCGCAGCCACAGAATAAAAACAGCTAATGCTAATGCTACACAGTAATTACACGATGGATACGACAGATCGAAGAGTTAGCTTGTTATTTACCAAACGGCACGTCCGTCGTCGATGCCCTGGAGCACGTCAAACTCCAGGTCAGATCCAGGGCGTGAGACTCAGCCACGACGCACCGTCAGGGCGAGAAAATGTTTATTAAGTGTTTGTGTATCGCTGTTTACCGGAGCACACGGCGCATGCACCATCTCCACTCTAGGCTTCAGCACGAGTTGGGCGGGGGAGGCAGCCTGCTCTCTGTTCGGGGGGGTCAGATCTCAGAGTGACCCGTTTGCTTTTACAAGGAGGGGGGCCAGTCCAAGAAATGGGTGTTTTTTGTAAACTGTTATGTTATGGATATTACACAACGCAAACATTTTATCAACAAAGCCCTTAGAATAGACTGTGTGAAGGGGAAAAGAGCAGAATATGGGACCTTTAAATGTGTTTTAAGGACACATTCTGCTACAGTGACTGAGCTTTTAACCCTGTTCCAATGTTCTGTCGTTAAAAACACACATGGAGTGGCATTCAGCTATATTCACTTCGTTGAGAAATGTTCATTAGAAAATCCGCTCCCTCCAAGCATCAAACACACTTCCTGCTGAACTCCCTCGATCTTGGACACATTTTCAGATCATCTACGTCACTTATCAGAGAATATTCTGCCGTTTTAAGTCTTTAAATCCTCAGCAGACTCATTCTGAGCATTTCTTCATGATAAACACAGTGTTACTGTTAACCTGATAATTGCTTGTCGCACAATCTCTTAAAGAGATAATATAGATAAATTGGGTAAGCGATCTACTGGCTGGATGCACTCAGTGTCATTCCAGACAGCTGAGAAAAACTTTAATTTCATAATAAACTTTTTGTTTCAAAACATGAGATGGCAAATTTAAGGTGCTCAAAAGCATGGTTGAAAACTAACAATATGAAAGATGCATAATGTTTTTCTGTTAAAGCAGCTCTGATTGTCACTCATGTATCAAAATGTGGTTGTTTTTTTTGACAAAACCACCTGTATTTTTCAGATTGTGATATTCAGAGGTTAATCCCACTTTCACATCATGTTCCACTTCTTTTAAGACTCCATTTCTGACATTTCTATTCATCCCGTTCCAAAATAGGGACCACAAAACCTTTCAAACCAGCAACACTCCAAAAAAACATCTTTATATAGATTTACACGATGAGACGCGCTGGACTGTGGCTCGCGGATCGAATGCCCGGCCCGTGTCTTCAACGCCGAACGACAGAGAGAGTCTGAGGCGGCTCCTGTTGAGAGCACAGCCGCCGCTCGCAAACACACGAGCCGCTTGTGGAGATGAATAATGAAGACGCGCCGTGCAGCTCTTGTTTTGTCAGTGTGGGACGGGGGGGGAGGAAGGGGGGAGGAGGGGGGAGAGAGAGGGAGAGAGAGAAGGATTAGAGACGAGGAGAGAGTCCAGAGTCCAGCTGTGGAGGTTCAGAGCTGGATGTTTTGAAGGGGAGCAGGGGGGAGTCGTACAGGAGCTGGAGGGAGGGGGAGAGAGATAAGAGGAGGGAGGAAAGGGAGGAGGAAGAAACACAGAAAGAGAATATTGAGGGGGAGAGGGAGGGAGGGAAGGAAAGAAAGAGAGGATGACAGAAGAAAAGGAGGAGAAAGAAGGGGGGGAAGAGAGAGGATGGAAAGCAAGGAGAAAGGCAGAGAGAAAATGAAGGAAAAGGTGGAGAGAGAAGAGAGGAGGAGGAGAAAGGAAGGAAGAAGAGTAACAGAACACGGTGGAAGAAGAAGAAGAGAGGAGAAAGGAGAGGAGATGGAGAGAGAGAGAGAGGAGAGGAAGGAAAGGGAGGAGGAAGAAAGAAAACATGGAAGAAAAGGTGAAAGGGGAGAAAAGAGGAGGAGAGAAACGAAAGGAAGGAAGGAAGGAAGGACGGACGATGGAAGAAAAGGAGAGAAAAAAGAGGTGAAGAGAGAAAAGACAGGAAGGAAAGGAAGGAGGAAGAAAAAACATGATGGAAGAGGAGAAGAAATAAGAGAAAGGAAGAAAGAACATGGAGAAA